>CAUYPK010106595.1:0-48874 GCA_963574355.1 Loris lydekkerianus
CTCCCTTTCCCCCTTCCCCCTATTCTTAGGTTGTAACTGGGTTATAGCTTTCATATGAAAGCCATCAATTAGTTTCATAGTAGGGCTGAGTACATTGCATACTTTTTCTTCCATTCTTGAGATACTTTACTAAGAAGAATATGTTCCAGCTCCATCCATGTAAAACATGAAAGAGGTAAAGTTTCCACCTTTCTTTAAGGCTGCATAATATGAACAGTATTATTTTGTTTTGTTTTGTTTTTTTTCATTTGACTATTCAGGCTTTTTGATCCTTCTCTTTTATTCATAGAATAGAATAGTTTCCTGCACACATGGCTGACACTTAATACAATGTAAGTAATTGAATGAACAGTATTATTTTGAAGAGAACCTTTGTATGAGCAGTATTACCAAATGGTGAGCTTAAAATATTTAGTAAAGCAAGAAGTAAATAGATACGCTGTCTTCTAGGGTTTGTCCATTTATTGAGCACAGAGTAGACTTAGCATAATTCTTAAAATTTCACAGCGTTTTTAGAATAGTCAATGAACATTGGCTTCAGATTAAAGTCACCAGCTGCATTTTTCCTATCAAGATAGTTAGTCTGTCTTTTGAAACTCTGAAGTCAGGCATTCACTTTTATCTACATTGGCTATGTTAACCAGTGTGATGAAAATGTGTCAAATGGTCAGTGAAGCTAGTGTATGATGCCCCATGATCCTATCAATGTACGCAGCTATGATTTAAAAAAAAAAAGAAATAATAATAATGTTAAAAAAAAAAAAAGAAAATCTTTTGTCCAGTGGAGCCAGCTTCATGAGTCATTTTAGCTAGATCTTCTGGAAAATTTGCTGTCTCTTCTACATAAGCATGTGCTGCTTTATCTTGAGCTTTCAAGTGATAGAGATGGCTTCCTTCCATAAACCTCACGAACCCACCTCTGCTAGCTTAAAACTTCTTTTATGACTCCCTTACCTCTTTTAGCCTTCCTTGAAATGAGGAGAGTTAAAACCTTGTTCTAGATTCAGCTTTGGCTTACAGAAATGCGTGGCTGATTTATTTTTCTATCCAAAGCACTAAAACTTTCTCTATATCAGCAACAAGTCTGTTTTGCTTTCTTATCATTTGTGTGTTCATTGGCATAGCCTTTTTCATTTCCTTCAAGAACCTTTCCTTTGCATTTACAACTTTGCTGTCTGGCACAGGAGACCTAGCTTTTAGCTCATCTGTGCTTTCTTCATGCCTTCTTCACTTAGCTTAATCATTTATGACTTTCAGTTTAAAGTAAGAGATGTGATTTTCCCTTTCACTTGATCTCTTAGAAGCCACTGTAGGATTAACAGTCTAATTTTCATGTTATTGTATCATAGGGAATAAGCAGGTTCAAGGAAAGGTAGAGAGGGAGGAAAGGCTGGTTGATGAAAATGTCAGAGCACATGCATTTTTAATTATGTTTGTCATTTTATATGGGCATGGTTTGTGGTATCCAAAACAATTACATTATTAAAATCAAAGGTTTTTTTTTTTATCATAGATCACCATGGTCGATAAAATAATAAAGTTTGAAATATTGTATTGTTTGTATTGTGAAGTTTGAAATAGATTATTGCCAAATTGTGACAGAGGCATGGAGTGAGTGCATGCTGCGAAAAGTGTCACAGACTCGATGCAGAATTTAGGAAAACCTTTAATTTCTTAAAAAAAAAAATCACAAACCTTCAAAGTACAATAAAATAATATATGCCTGTGAATTATCCCAACTGTAATGGAAAAAATCAATTTTTATCATTTTATGGCATTTTAAAATGGAATATTATTTTTGATGATAATTTGTAAGTCAGTTTCGCTGAGTAAGTGCTAGTCAGAATCTATGTATATCAAAAATTTTAATATTTATAAATTATTATAGGGACAGATCCTTAATATACTTCTTATAAAATAAATCGTTTTTTGTTCAGAAACTTCCCCTAGTGGTTTTAAGAAATACAAATCCTGAAAACCTATCTTGTGAAGTAAATACCTATTTTTAGAAACCTCATTTAATCATTTAAAAAACACTAACTGGAATGTAATTTCGCAAGGTTAACTGTCAGCACTCAGTAATAATAGATATCTCAAACAAACCATCTTCACGTTTCCAAGCCACATAATGTTTTGTGTATTTTTTTTTTTTTTTTTAAAGATAATATAGTGAATTAAATGGCACCAGGGCAGCAATTTGCAGGTCTATTTCTGGAAGGCACTATTTCTGTTCACCAAAAACCAAAAACCATTTTTTCTCCGCTTCTGTTGGTTTTAGTTTTTTGACAAAATGACTGCACTTACAAAGTAAATGTACCAAAGAATGAAGGGTGTTAAACTTTTTTCAAATTTGTCTAGCAGGTTTTCTGGTTTTTAGTGGAAATTCTGTCATGGAAAAAAAATAAATAAGTGGAATTCTTAGTTAGATGTGTTTGCACTTGACACTATCAGCAATAGGATTTTGGTGGTAGAAAATGTAGCTTCCCAGGGAGATAGTACTTAGTTAGCCTCGGTGTTGAATTAGAAGTCTTTCTTGATGATGTCCAGATTTTTGAATGGCAGTGGTGGGAATGCTCCTTCTAAGATGATTGAGGAAAAAGAGGAGAAAATAGTATATATTTGGAGGAAGATGATGAGTTTAATATTAAAAATTTTGAAGCTGAGGCTCTTTTGGGAAATTTAAATAGAGACTTTTGTATAAATAAGGAATATTCTATTATGTCTAGTGACATTTCTTAAAGCTAAAAAAATTCCTACCATCAACCTCCTAAGCATGAAGTTCTGTACGTCAAAAGTATTTTGTACATCATGGCGTGACAAATGGCTATTGCAAGTGTTCATTCAAATACCATGTTTCAATAGAGCCTTTCTTGACTATTTAAAAAAAAAGAAATGAATCTCTCCTCCCTGTCCTCAAACTTCATATTCTACTTTTTCTGCATTTTTCTCCATAGCACTAATCATAATTTTACATATTAATATTAATATTTGACACTTATTGTTGTCCATTTTTTCCCCTCCATACCACTGCAAATCCCTCCATTAGGATGAAATGTTCAACACTATATCCATAAAGCTAAATTTGTGTCAGATACATAATAGGTATTCATAATTTTGTTGAATAAATTAATAAATACTTAGTCAATTATTAGTACTGGAAATTCTGTATTGGCAATCATCTTTGTTTTTGTAGTTTTTGGCTGGGGCTGGGTTTGAACCCACCACCTCTGGCATATGGGGCTGGTGCCCTACTCCTTTGAGCCACAGGCACTGCCCTGTATTGGCAATCTTCTATGAACAGTAACACTTTTTACCATTAAAAGAAAACAAACATATTTCTTCAACTGAATAAAGAAACAATATGATTATGTGACCCTCAGCCTTGGCTTACCTATACATAGGGCTGAAGTGACAGTTTTGCATCCACTCGTACAAAAAACAACACAGTCATGCTTCATGGCTGCAGACATTTTCATCACCTACAGACATTTTCCAACTGTGTGAATCTTTAATATTATTACCCTAGTAGACTGCATATATCCAGGTTCTTTCTCTGTAAAGTACTTTGAGCACTCCTGGAAGAATGAGGGTTTATGGTCAAGGAATGGCTAAGTATGAAGGTTCCCTAGGGAGAATATTAAGAGAAATGTAATTTTTTAAAAAGTAGATCCCCTTCTTCTGGGTTAAGGTCTGATTTAAAATCCCTTATTAGAATGAAAGGGCTTGTTGAAGGACATGTATTTTTTACCCATCTTTTGGTACAAATAAGTTAACAAAGTGATTTCTACAATAAGAATACCATCAGAGAGGAGAATAACAATGAATTTCATGTTTACACATGAATGGAGGGGGAAATGGAAAATAAACCACTAAGACCCGACAGGCTGTGTTCTGACTGTACCAAACACCACAGCGCCTAAACAAGAGAAAGGACACTGCGTGCTTTCAAATGCGTTTATCAACAAAATGCAAATGGCCATAAAGCATACTGACTTTAATACAAAGATATTTGTTATAATTCATAATAAATATACTGGCTGGGTATAGAGCTCATGCCTGTAATCACAGTACTTTGGGAGACCAGGAGTTCAGGGCTTCAGTAAGCTGTGATCGTGCAACTGTACTCCAGCTTGAGCAGCAGAGTGAATCCTGTCTCAAACAAACAAACATAATAAATATGCTGAGGTTGAGCAGGCATGGAGTTGATTAAGTTGAACATTAAATTCTCCTGAAGCCTCTGGGTTCTTTAGGTTCATCTTTCAGCCACCTCCCCCTTTGCTTGTCTACTTTGGTCTTCAGTCTAGCTTGCCCCAGGTCATATATAATGTGGTATCGCAATTCCAGCAACTCCAGCATGTCCAGGCACTATGATATCCAGAAGGAAAAAGAGAAAGAGCTTCTTCTGTGGTTCTTATAAGTTTCAGAGAATATTTCCAAGTAGCAGCCATGAGACTTCCTTCCATGTGGCCGTTGTCACAGGGAATGGGATTACCAGGTTGTTCACCAATCTGGATTTAATGAATCCTTCCTAATGGCAAGGAGATGATGGCTAGTCCCACATGGGGACTAGTGGACACACCAACAGAGCCACATGGGGACTAGTGGACACACCAACAGAGCCATCATCTCCTTGCTATTAGGAAGGAGTGAGGAAGTGACCATAATTAGGGTTAGTGACAACCAGTTGTACCTACTAGAGGAACCAAAAACTGCATTAGAAACCAGGACTACTTAATTAAATCAGTGTAGATATGGAATAAGTAAAAAATGTGAAACAGCATGAATAGTCCTCTGCACTATTTTAGTAAACGGTAAAATCATGCCAAATATTAAATTATCAATGGAGCATTATATCAGGTATATAAAATGTGAACATCATAGAAAAATAGAAGATATTCATTGCAAGAGAATTGAAATAGTCACAAAAGAGTTTGAAACCCCCTACCGGATTTCTCAATGTGAAATATCTTTGTATATTTGTGCTGGACACATAAAATAACTGTAGAATAAGAGTAATAAAAACATCAAGGAATTAGTCTGCCATCTATCTTTTTATCTCTGAATATTTATACTGAATGTTTACTTTTTAAAAGTAAAACAATAAAAATATCAGTTATATGTATCTCTGTATATATATAATCTGTATGTGTGTGTGTATGTGTATGTATGTTAGCTAAGCCAGTTCATCTATCAAGTTTAAAAATTAGGTGGATAGAATATAGGGATAAAAGTTAGTTAAATGATCTAAATAATGTTTTAGACATCTGATATTAAAGATATTTGGCCTGATGATTTCTATATATTCTGTATCAGCAGTCCCCAAACTTTGTGGTGCCAGGGACCTATTTCATGGAAGACAGTTTTCCCATGGACTGGTGGTGGGGAATCTGATAGGAAGCAGAGCTTAGGCAGTGATTTGAGTGATGGGAGCAGCATAAATAGAGAAGCTTCGCTCACTTGCCTGCTGATCCCCTCCTGGTGTGTGGCCTGGTTCCTATCAGGCCAGATCCACAACCTAAAACTCGGGGACTTTAGTTCTGTATAAACCATGAAAGTAGTGAAATAGCTTGCCTTATCTGGTTTTTAATTATTACTTCACTGAAGTTTCTCTCCCAACTAGTAAGCAAGTATGATGGGGAAAATATTATTGCTAAAAGACTTTTAAAAATTGATTATCCTGCCTGATAAACATGGAGATGACAAGGTGGAAAAATAACTGTTATCAGTAGATTCCATGCTCCAGATGACATGGAATCCAAGAAAATGTTTTAATGAAGGAAACACAAGCACAGGTACCAGAAGGACCTATGTCAGTTTTTAAAGATATAACAAAAATTCCTCAGGGGGTTGGAAAAATAATGAAAGAGAGGGAGAGAGGAACAAATAGGGAAAGGAAAAGGAAAAAAAAGGAAGAGATATCAGATCAAACTGAATATGGATAAAAGATGTTCACAGTCACATAATAAAAATAAAATGGAGCTTTGTTAATTAAAAATATCTTCAGTGAGCACTAACATTTTGTGACATAATTATAGATAATCCATTTGGCAAGTATGTGCAAAGTCAGTTCATGGCTGCTTGTAAAATCTCTGTAGAAAGTTTGATGATTAAGTTTGGTTTTTCCATAAAGTAACATAACTCAGTCATCTCCTGTGTTTTTAAAATATACTAACATAAAAAAGTCTTATATTCTTGATCTCAAAGCATATAATCATAATCATAATTGGGCCCATGCACAGAATCTAATTGTAAAACATAGTTTAATTAAAAACATACTTGCTAATCTTAAAATTCCATTACCTATATTAACATTAGATATAAAGTTATATCCTGCATGCTAAGAAAAAAGAATGATTGAAATTTATAAGAACAGATGAAGATTGCAAATATTAGATAAATGTTGTATTACTTAAGAAATTTATAATGAATAATTTTATTTCTGCTTAAAACATTAAAATTATATTTTAATTAAGTTAATTGAATATAATTCTAAACATGTGAAATGTTACACTCTATAAGTTTCCAAAGAATGAGTTCACAAAAGTCTAGGAGTCTAACATATCAGACAGACTTTCAGCCATATGTAACCATTTTAACATTTCTGAATTTCCAAAATGAATTTCTGAAACATAAATCTATCTTCCCACCTGGGAAAAACCTTCAGTACTACATTCAGGGGAAAAAAAAATTATATCCCCTCCCCCCCCACTTCCAAGGTTCAAGGATGACACCCTTATAACAAAGGACAGATTAACAAGAGAAAAACATACCATATTTATTTGATACAAGTTCTGTGTTACACGGGAACCTTCAGAAATAAAACCCAAATACCCAGGGAAAACAGAGTAACACAGAAGAATGGTTGGAAAACTAAAGGGTGTGATCTAATGGTAGCACACTGGGAAGAATGCAGCAAGGTCTGTTTGTTCAGATTCTTTCCTGTGTGTCTGTGTGACTGGGTGTAGGGCAAGACACCAGTTGCAGGAAGGTCTTCAGGACAACCTGAACAGAGACTATTAGAGAAAGTAACTTTTCTGGGCTTTATCGCCTGCTTCAGGGAAAAAGGAGTGTGATGAATTTCACTTTCTATGGCCTGTTTCTGGAGAGAGAAGGTAGAAGATCAGAAAGACCTTCCAGCCTCTGAGATTTTATCAGTTTTCTTACGTTTGAAATATTGTTATGCAAAGATGCCATATTTTGTTTTTTTGTGTTCTGAGCCCTGACATAATACAATTTAAAAATAAAGCTAACTAAGGTAAAGAACCTAAAGTTTTGTATAATTATGCAAACAATTCTTAGGTTGTCATGATGCTTCTAATGTTATAAAGCACATTTAAAATACAATGGGCATGGATCCTGCTTGCCAATGTAGTGGGTGGTAGACTACTAAATATTTGTTTTTAAAAATAATAACAATTATTAAAATTTAATAAATATTCTGTAAAAGGAAGACTTCTAAACTACTTTACTATAGTAAGTGCTTTAATATTTACAGTAACAGATACTATTAGTACGTCCATTAAAGGGTGAAGAAATTGAAAAACAGGGTAATTCTGGGACCAATACTATTTTGGTCCACTATGCCATGTCTTTTTCAACTTCTGCTCTTTGTATTCACAAAACTTGATGAATCATAAAGTTTAACCTAAAGCCTAGTAACTTTCCTAAATCACTGAGGGAAGATGAGATTGTGTTGATGATACAATCCAGGTAGACAGTCAACTAATTATTAAATATTTTTAAGAAGAAAGCCTTGCACAAAATATAATTTTTTCCTGGTGATCATAAAAGTGGCTCAGGAAAGGGAAAATGCTCTATATATGATTTTTAATGTATAATTACAAATGACACTGATGACTAAAATAACCAGAGTAGCAAATACATATAATATAGTAGCAAATACGGGCTATGCATGACTGTGATAGAAAGAAAGATTTATTGCATATGAAGTTAATACTGGTTTTAAGTGTTTACTAACTCTATAATTTTGAGTAAGTACAGAGTGAAACCCTTAGGAAGCATAGTCATCTGTGTGTGTTGCTTTACACATGAAAGTAAGATAGAAATGGTACAGGTTTAAGCCATTGCTCTATTGAAATACAAGCAAAAACAGCAGATCTTTTAAAATCATGCCAAAAATACTTAATACAGAATCCAGGTTTGTTTTGAAACATGCCAAGGATGACCAAAATGACCATTTCAATGGCGGTCATAGTTAAAAGTGAATATTAACCTCATTTGATTGGCAGGCATCAAACAAGATGATGAGGACTCTTATTTGGTCAATATTTCCCCTCGGGCACATTTTCAATTCAATGGAGAAGCTGTTGTTTTTGTGCCACCATTTTTTTGCACTTTTAAATTTTTTGCTAAAATGCCCACCCTCACCATCTGTGTCTAGATAACTTTTGTTAATTTATAAGATTTAGTTCTGCATGTCAACATTTTAGCTCTGCAGGCAACTCAGTGCTATCCACTGCCCACTCTCCACTCCTGCAACTCCTTCCTTTTCCTGGGTATTCCTCACAGCACTTTCACCCTGCAATTGTTTGTTTAGTGCCTCAATCCTTTACATGGGATTGGTATATTCTTTATTTGACTTTATAGTAGAAGAGCCAAGAACAGTTTCTGGCACATAGAAGATGCTGAATAATTTTTGGAGAAGAAAGGAAGGTGGAAAAGAGAAGGAAAGAAACACAAAAAGAAAGGAAGAAGATTCTGTAATGTCAATAAATTCAATTGATATGGCAATAAATTCAATTGATATGTCTTAATTCAATTTTGGTTAAATTAGCTAATATTGATTGTCTTCATTATTTTGTACACTACACATGATTTTTAAAAACAATTTGGTGAAAGACCCTTATGTACTGGCAACAATATTATTAACTTATAGAACATCTTATGACCTTCAAGTGGACAAACTTGTAGCAACTCAATTTCTCTGGAAGGTACACCTGAACTCTTTCTTATACTTCCTTCTGTGCCAAAGAGAAAATGGCAGCAAGGGGACTGGAACAGGCTGATGCTTTTGTTGTATGTGTTTAGGCCATCTGAATACTGACTTGTTCTTATTCAAAGGCTTTCTGCTTTTATATACACTTATAATGTGGTTGCACAAGAAATCACAGGAAAGGTTTTGTTTAGACCTTTTCCTTAGTAGGTGGAACCCATCCCAGAATGCAGAAGGACTAATCTTAGAGAAAGCCATTCTGAGTGTAGTAGAAAGAAAGATCTATTGTATATGATAGATAATTTCATTCCAGTAATCAGAGAGTAGTCTGCCTTAATATTCCTCTGCTTTTATTTTTAAGTTTTTTATCCTTTATTTTCCCTTTGAAAAAAATTACTATCAATTCCTACCTTATGATTACTGGTTTTTATTGTGGAAACATATAAAATCCTTTGATTTTTCCAGAATTTGATTTATAAAGTTATAGCTTCCCTTTGATATGAAGCTCTTAAACAATGCAAAATATAATATTTTAGGTTAAAATATATGAAAATATAATAGTGACCTCATTGTATAATTTACATAGAAAAATACCATATTCTGAAATTCAGAAATAAAGTATCCAGTAATGTAAAGTGTTGAGTAATGAAAAGTGAGCCTTTGATAATAACTTTTAGGTTATAAATGTTGGAAAAGGACAAGAATTTTTTATTATTTCAAATGAAATTACCTTTCTGAATTAAGATTGTTAGATCTACTTAATTCTCCAAAAGAGACAACTAGTTGTAGAATTTTGAAAGAGAAAGTCAAATATGTATATAATCAAGGAGACATTATACTGATCAGTGCTAATAGAATCTCAGATTAGGAGGGATGAGAAAAATTTAGCAAGTCCATTGTTAGCATGACACAATAAATGCTCGTGTTTTTTGGAGAGAAATTACTATTGACCTGTTGTGAGAAAGCTAATCAATTTAAGAAAACTATGATGAATTAGCAGGGACTCAGAAACTGCTGCTTATACACAACTCATTACACCACCATACCAGGTTATTCTGAGAACATACTTCAGTTTTATTTTGTTGCATACTGAGTGTATTCTTCAAAGTAGTTTTCTCTGGAACTTTAAGTCATATCCAATTAAGTTAATCCCTAAAGCAAGAGGGTGATCTTAACAAATAGAATGCTTATTTATTGCTGGGGTCCTGCCCCTGGGCTAGGGTCCTTTAGGACCCGTGGAACCTGTGGTGATCAACTGAGGAAAAATAAAGCTAAAAGCGGTGAAAAATAATAAGACAGGACACACAGAGCAGACTTTTCAAAGGTGGGAATACAGGGGACCACTGCTAGCTGGTAGAACTTCAGTGAGTGGCCCTGAGTCTGGTTCCACTCACTTATTGAAGGCTCTTTTCTTATTTAGCGAAGGGGGTAAGCTGAGGAAAGAAGTAAAAAGATCAGCAGTTTCTCTGAGTAAGCATGTTAGTTCTTATTCTACCTATAATCATTAGCTTTAAGGGTCTGGGCAGCCTTGAGAAATCCAGAAACGGAGCCAGGTGTAGGGGCAGCCTGCCTCCCGTCTATAGCTGCACACACATCCCTTGGGGGAGGTTAGACCCCTCTAGTTTCTCTGTGGAGGAGATGTGGTAGCATCAGTTCTCCTCTGAAGATTTGGTGGAAAAGAGGGAATTTTCCCCTTATCTCCACCCAGAGATATTTTCCTCCTTGGTTAGGGTACAAGTTCTCTTGCCCATATCTCAGGACTCAAGCTGTTCCCTTGATCTCTGCCCTGGCCATTATGCCAATCCCCGTGATGGGTATTTGCTTCTGAAGGTTGTTGACTGTTGACTGGGCAGGGGTTGGCCTGGTTAATGTTTCTTCCCAGACCTTGCACCCAGCTACTGCTAGGGCCGTTGTTCTTCAGCGTGTTTACAGACTCAGCAGGGGTATTTGTAAGCTGTATACCTCATAGGCCAGGCTTTCAGTAAAAGCAGAAACTGCCCAGACAAGTAATTCAACTATTATTTTAAAGTAAGTGAGCTAAATTGTTTTTATTCTGCCTTGCTCAACTTATTTCTCTGTTTTTCCTCTTTTCTTGGGGTGTTTTCCCTTGCCAAGGATGGGTCTTTGGTCCCCTTTCTCCCTGCATTTATTACTTTTATGACTCCTTTACCATATCACAATAGAGTTAATTCCAGTGCTTGCAAAACATAACTACCTAAGGAAACAGTTTTTCTCTTGAAAACTCTGTTTAGTGATAGTAGAACTGACATCATTGTACATGCAAATATATTCTGTAGAGAAAACCATTAGTGTGTGTGTCTGAGAGTTTTGTATGGCCATGCTGGGCTACAGAGTGAGTAGGGCCTGTTATACCCTAGGAAAGATGTCAACTTAATGATGACACTTCCTCCATCCATTGCTCCCTTTGGTTTCTGCAGATAAAAATATCTGTAATGAATTTCATATCCTTCCCCTGAAAGAACATTTGGGAATATAGCAGAGGCTTAGTCAGATCAAAAGAAAAAAATACCCACACTGTGTACTATAACTCTTCAATTTATTGGTCATTTCCATCAGATGGGCCCATAAATTTGACAATTTAATTTTAATTTATCTTTTCATTGCTCTTTCTCCCATAGCTTCTTCCCATGATGAATTTTAGTTCAATTTAATTTGACTACAATACACAGAAGATTTTTCTGACAAGACAATCATTCAGGGCTATTTTACAAAGGCATTTTTAATTTACAGGGTAGAGAAAGAAAATACAAATACAAATGTGTAGCAGCTCCAGTGTGCCTTACAAATCCCTTCATGTTTTTCTCCTGCCTCATTTTCTTTCTAAACCCTCTGATATAGATTAATAACAGATGTAACTCAGGCTGCCACCTGTCCCTTGTTTATTTGAGATTATGCCTTTTTATCATGTCATGTTCCTTACTACTGATAATTATAGAACGCTTATGTTAATATCAGATTTTCTGTGAAATATAATCCTTTATAAAAAGGAAATAAAACTGGGCATATTTGCTCTTATAAAATGGGACTGGCATAAAGGACGATGTAGTCAGAAAAAAATATATGTGTTATTTTAAGAGGGCATTCTAAAACAGCTATGAAGACATACATTGACTTTTCTCTGTGGACATGACACTTTTTGTAGAATAGGCATTTGGAATTGAAGGTAACAGCTTCATTTGGATTCATCCACATTTAATTTTCTTTTTTAAATTACTATACTGGATAAGAGACACATTTGTGAGGTATTAGGATGGGATTTGTCATTTAAATTTTTCTTGTGGAGCAGAAGGAAGCTAAATTAACTTAATATTTAAGTTTTACTTAGAAACTTAATCTTTTGTCAAATAAGGAGAACTTTCCTACATGTATGATTAGGCCTGAGGATACAGTCAGGTAAATAGTTTTGCCCAGGTACCATATGTCTTTGTATGTTTACAACTAAAAAGTTGTTGCAGCCCATGGACATAGAAGAACACCTAGTACTGAATCAAAATTAAGCTTATCTAGATAGATCTTGGGAACCAAAGCTTTACTATAGTAAATAGCAAGAGGACATATGTAATTAACTTAAAAGACTCAGGATTTGAAGGTAAGACACGGGTTAAACTCTCATTTCTGCTAGTTCAAAGCCGTATAATGTTATGATCCATCCTTTTTTGGGACTCAGGGTTTTCATCTGTAAATGGAGATTAAAATGCTAGACTATTGGTTAACTTAGAGATAATGTTTGTAAGGTATCTTATAAAGAGTGTCTGGTAAATTATGAGTTTTTGTTAAGTAGTCGCTGTAATTTCACTAAAAAGTAGTTAAATAAATTTAACATTTTCAACATTTTGTTTATGAATTGAATTGATGTGAAATGTTCTTAGAATTCTATTCAAGAATAATTTACATCTTCTTAATATTTTGCTGTGAGAATACTTAGTGTTATTTCCTTTTAATGTAGGAATGCCAATGTGAATCTTAGGTTTGTAAATCTTATATCACTTCTAACATGTTGTTTATCTTATTAGTAAAGTGGTATAGGGATTTCACTATGTACCTTATGTTCCATACATATTTCCACTATATAAAGAGAAAAATTGATCTAAGTATGAAAAGTATTAAATTATGTATCCTAAGATGATGAAAGGATTGTTTTAGAAAAAGCTATCAAAATATCTGGACCTGTGAGCAAAATTGTGTCTCAGCACAGTATTCTCCTATTTAGTTATTTGCTAAATATATTAATCCTATATTCAATTTCTGGTTTTAAATGGTACATCATATGTGCTATATATTTTGGTTAATTCAGATTATTATTGCCTTTTATTATTTGTCCACTCAGAAAACAAAGTGTCAGCCTTGGCATTAGGAAGCCATTAAGTTTACATGAAGTGTGATCCACAGAACAGTTTTTCTGGTACATTTATTAAGTTATTTTTACTCCGTGGTGACCTGTAGAAAGGAAATGTGGCAATCCTTCTTTTAGTCTTTTTATCACCTTCACTTTGACAATTCTCACTTTCTTAATATTTTAAATCACAGAATTCATCCCAAGGAATTAGCTTTGTGGCAGTTATTTTTACTCAGATGTTCATTCATAGCTTCTTATTGGGATGGGTGTGTATGTGTATTAAAATTTACCAAATTTTTAAGTAAAGATTCTTTCCCAGTATTTTGTTCTCTGATATCATTTTGCTGGTGGTCATCAACAGAAAGAAGATAGGGAAACATACTTTGGTAAATTAGGAGAATATGACATGCCCACATCTGCAAAAAATAATGAGACCACAAAATATGTGTGGACTTCTATACAATTCTGATTTTAACTTCCCAGAATTAGTGTCAGACTTCATGGTTAAAAGTCATGATCACCAAGAAAACTGCTATAATTTCACATGCTTGTCACAGTTTGGGGTCACCAGGCCTCCTTTACTTCTGACCACTGGCCACAAATCTGGTGTGTTCCCATAATCTCCTTCAGTTCACTGGAATAACTCACTGAGCTCATGGAAATGCTATATTAATTATTCCATTTTTTATTATATAAAATTAAAAATCAGGAACATAGAAATGGAGAGAGACATAGATTAAAGTCTGGGAGAGTCTCAAACATAGAGCTTCGCCGCCATCTCCCCATGGAGATGCACCAACCTCCTAGCCCAGTAAAGTGTTCTAAATACTGTTTGCATTTAGTTTAAAATAAGTTGGAAATTTTAATCAATTTACTCAACAAATTGTATGCCAAATATCACATTTGGAAGATTTCAATGAATAGAAATTATTAAAAATAAATTTCTAAAGAGGAAGCCATGAAGATTTCCATAAAATCAAGTGTCAACTAAACCAATTAAATGACAATAGCTCAAATGCTTTAGAATATCTTGATTTATATGAATAACTGCATGGTATGCCTACATTTAAATATATAAAAAATTTTTTATATAAAAACAATGTAATAAAATGTACAAGGTATGACATTTTGTAATATATAAATTTGATGAAAATTTCAAAAAGATCATTAATAGACAGCTGAGTTGGTATGTTTTCTGCTTTAAAATTATTTGTTGAAGAAAGGTACTCTGAATAGAGACAGGAAGAAAAAAACCTGCAAAAATATTTAGGTTGAAAGAATTACACATTTTCCTATAAAAAGCTCAGAATATCCTTCATTTATTAGAGTTTAAATGAACTTAGCAGATACTTTAGCACTTGTAATGAGATTTTTTTCTGAAAAAATTATAAGTCTATAGAGAAAAGTCAATATAAGGTATAAATAGTGCTTTATTTACTAGCTGTATAATGAATCTTTAAAGAATATATGAAAACATTAAAAATATGACCATATTAAAAATAATCTTCAGATTAGTACCAGATCCATCATATTAGATTTATACAGACATTGATTAAAGTACATGGGTATATATCAAGAATCATTATTATACGGTACTTACACTTTTTTAGTGTTGGGCACACTTAATGTTTTTCACTACTATAAATGCATTGTTTTCATTTGTTGGATGTTATTATATCTTTGAAAATAATGTGGATAAGGTTATTTTTGGTTTCATTAATACAGCAAAATCAATTTATTGTTCAACATATTACTATTTCAAAAATTATATAATTTTTATTATTTCAAAATTATTCCATTTGGAACAGAATCATGAATATTTATTTATAATTACCTACATAATAATTAACTATGACATATGGCCATTTGTAAATTACAGTCATCATCCCTCAATCACTTAGTAAAATTAAATATGTAGTATATTGTATGTCTTGACTATCTTAATTAAAGATCCGGTAAATTTTTGTAGAAATGCCTGATGTACTTTCATCTATCTTCTCTCCAGCTATGAAAGTCTTAGATGACATCTTTTTCCAATATTCCAGAATAAAGCTTTTTCATCTATATTGAAAATGTTGCTTAGTGTAGCCACCTTCATCAGTCATGGTAGCTAGATCTTTTGGAGAACTTGCTGCAACTTTCACCCTGTACTTTTTTGTTCTGGAGATGATTTCTTTCCTTAAACCTCATAAAATCAACCTCTCCTAGCTTCCAACTTTTCTTCCATGGGAGGTTTTCTTCTACAGGAGGAAGTTCACCTTTCTCCACCTTCA
Source organism: Loris lydekkerianus (assembly GCA_963574355.1). Taxonomy (NCBI): domain Eukaryota; kingdom Metazoa; phylum Chordata; class Mammalia; order Primates; family Lorisidae; genus Loris; species Loris lydekkerianus. The sequence continues at coordinate 15,584 of CAUYPK010106595.1, forward strand.
TAGAATTGAGGAGTGTTAGGCCCTTGGTCTAGATTATGCTTTTGCCTAAGGGAATTTTGTAGCTGGTTGGACTTTGCATCAAGACTACTCAAGCCATAAGGCTGTTTTTCTTTCTTATCATTTCTGTATTAGCTGGAGTAGCATGTTTAATTTTCTACCAGAACTTTTCTTTTGCATTCACTGCTTGACTGTCACAGAGGCCTCATTTTTGGTTTATTTTGGCTTTCCACACACCTTCCTCACTAAGCTAAATTATTTCTATATTTTGATTTAAAATAAGAGATATGTGACTTTTCCTTTCACTTTAACCCTTAGAGGACTTTGTAGGGTCACTGACTGGCCTAATTTTCATATTGCTATGTCTCAAGGAATGAGACACCCAAGGACAGAAAGAGGGAGATGAAGGAATAGCCAATTGGTAGAGCAGTTAGAATACACACATTTATCAATTAAACATACAGTTTTACCTTGGACCTCTTCATTCCTCTCTACCCCCCAAATACTAGTAACATGTAGGATCTCTGATCACCGACCACTGAATAATGAAAAGATTTGAAATATTGGGAGAACTACCCAAATGTGACACAGAAACATGAAGTGAGAATATGGTTTTTGAACAATGATGCTATTAGATATGTTCAATGCAGTGTTGACTCAAACCGTCAATTTGTAAAAAACACAATATGTGCGAAGTTCAGTAAAGCTAAGGAAAATAAAATGAGGTATGCCTGTATTTCTTACTCAGAAGCAATTTGGAAAAATTATGTGATTAAAGTCATTTAATTCTGAGTTTTCTGGTAATATAGAGTAAGATGAGAAAGTCAGCAGTATTACACAGTTGACAGTTGAAAATATGAAAGCAACAATTCTTTCCTACTGAAAATTAACATGGCTTCATTATGAGAACCTTGAAGAATTCTGGATCTCCAGATTAATGTATATTGTACTGAAGAAAACCGAGTAAGACAGAAAGAGCAAAAAAAGAACAAAAACAACAAAATCTGCCAAACCCTGAAAGTGAACATCAGATAACTTTGGGGGACATTACGGGGATTTTATATTTGTGCCTTAATTGTGATTAAACTTTTTTTTTTTAAGCCCTACATTTTCTGCAATATTAGAGATTTTTTTAAGTTTTTGGAAAGAGAAGTGAGAAAGACCAGTGTCAGAGGATTGATCTGACCAAGATGTGAAGAGGACGGAAAATGTTTTAAGAAAGTCACAACTGATAAACAACTATATGCCACATGAGAGAAAAACACAGTTAAATTCAAGAACAGGGGGAAAGGAGGGAGGGGTTTGGCAAGCTCTCACCTGACAGTCATAATGTAGAGGTATATGGCACACCTCCTTGGTGAAGGGCTCAACTATAACTTGGACTCTACCCCAAAAATGCAAACAATGTAACCTAATCATACGCACCATTTATCTGAAATAATAAATACATACATAAGAAAGTAATAAGACAGGAGGAAGTAGAGTCTCAAACTTTGAGAAGTGAGTCCAGCTTTACACCTGTGATAGCTGAGCAGGAGGCAGGATCTCCAAAAGACGAGCTCCATCTTCCTGTTGGCAGTAAAGGCAAGAGGTTTGAGTGGGAGGTAAATAATTTTTATTCTCTCAGAATTACATGGGAAGCAATAGGGAATGGGGGCAAGGGAGAAAGGGAAAGAATAAGTTTGACAGAATGGTGTACATTAGAAAACTTTAGGCAGAACCTTTAAAACACTTAAAGAGACAATTAAAGAAAGTGCACTCCTTGGGGTAAAGAGACAGATACTCATCCTTATATGTTCAGTTCTCACACTGTTAAGTAGGAAAATGGAAGAAAGGAAAGTAGATGGGTAAGAAATGAATACTACAGCACAATGCCACTTAGGAGATTCTGGGCTAGAGCAGGAAAGGGATGCGAGGAAGTTTGTGTATAGTCATGGTGAGATATGAGTGATAAAATGAAGGAGTTTGAAAAGGACATTGTGCTGCTGGCAGAGAACAGTGATCTTGTCGAGTTCATTTTGTGTGAGAAAAGACGGGAGTTTTCAGAGATTCTCACTTTCTATGCTGACATCCAGAGTTTGTTGGAAATGTATTAATAAAGAAGTGAAGGATAAATTTGAGTGAGCATTTCAGCAGAAACCCAGGAGACTGGCTGCTTTTTTTTTTTTATTTTTATAGCAGTCAATTTATTAGTAATTAAAGATAATATTGCTTACAACATTAAACTGCTTGATATAGAAATAGGAAAAGAACATGCCCCTAGAGATGTTGCCAAAATTTTTCGTTGTTTCTATGTGAAAGAAATGAGAATTTCAGAATTTCTTAAATAACATAGGTGAGCATTTTGCAAGATTTTAAAGAACAGTGACTGTGAACATCTTTATTGCGAAGCAGAGTGTTTTGATGTGTGTTTTGCTTTAGGAGGATTTTGAAGCAGCTTCATCAAAACAACTATGAAATAGAATTTTTTTCTAATGAAAAGGAAATCTCTTATTTACATTTCATGCCTAAGCTCCATTCCCATCCCTATGCCTCTGAAACTCAGAGAAAGACGAAGTGTCACCGAGAGGGTGTGATGCTCAGGCATGTCTTATTAAAAATAATGCAATGAAAGTTAAACAGGCTTTCGGACTGGCTGACCACATTTTAAGGTCAAATTGGCCTTAGTGAAATAATGCCACATGCACTGATTATTCATGGGCAATTAATAGATCCTGGCACAATATTGTTGATCTTCTGGGTTATCTACTGGTTGCCATAGGATTTGTTCTGAATCTCTGTGGGGTGGATTAGACCATAGTGTGGACAGCTAACGGGTGTGGAATAACTTTGGTTAATTGTGTTAACAAGGTTTTTGGAGCTATTAAATACTATCTCTATACGGAAAGCCACAGTTTGGCAACCTGGGCTGAGGCCTTTCCTGTCAGATCAAGCAAGCTTGAATTCAATGAGTTTTTAGGAGGGATTTCATTCATTCTTTCATTAAAGTCAAAAACTATGGGGAAGACGGCAATATTTCTGATTAATGATAGTGTTACATGTTACATTTTGAAGGAATCATGTATAACAGAATGTTAGAATTAGAAGTAGAAGGGAACTTAGTGGTCTTCTAGTTCAACCTCCTTCCTAACCTGAGAACTCCCTTTTCTTCTCTAACCTCTATGTTATGCCCAGAAGTCTCTCAAAGACCACACCACCAGACAAGTCAAATTTAAAGAGGAGTCCTTTTATTGAAGAGCCAGCCTGTGACTGCCTCAGTCTCCCAATGTGGGGTTTCTGAGAGCAGCCCCGAGTTGTCTGTGGCTCTGGTTGTTATAGGGCAAAACTTTTCTGGGGGGCAAGCAAGTGTTATAACAGAAGTGAAAATAGCAGTTTAAGGGGTAGAGGGAATCAGAAGGTAGGGCAGTTAGTCATTTTACACAATGCTATGATCACAAGAGCGATTAGTGATTTTTCTTCCTTACAAAATAGATATAAACCACAATGTCCTAGGGGGAAAGGCAGGGAGGGGAAATTACAGGTGAGGGTTGTAAAGGATATGATCATAAAAAGCTTGACATAAACACGAGTGTTGTTGTCACAAGGGTAGTTGGTGACTTTCTACACACTGCTAATAATTCTAACAGGTATACTTAAAATACCATGCAGTGGGTGGGGAGGCAAGTGGAACCATTTTTTTTTTTTTTTTTTTTTTTTAAGTAATAAAATGTAACAAAACAATAGAATGGGGTCAGGCCTGCTTTGCCTCCCCACTGATTCTCAGGAATAAGAGTTACAACAAGGCGCTGGCCCCATATACTGAGGAAGGCAGGTTTGAATCTGGCCCCAGCCCAACTGCAACAAAAAATAGTCAGGCGTTCTGGTGGGCGCCTGTAGACCCAGCTACTCCGGAGGCTGAGGCAAGAGATTCACCTAAGCCCAGGGGTTGGAGGTTGCTGTGAGCTGTGACACCACAGCACTCTACCGAGGACGACAAAGTGAAACTCTGTCTCAAAAAAAAAAAAAAGAAAAAAGAAAAAAAGAAAAAGAGTTACTACAAAATGGAGTTAAGCCTGCTTCTTTTTCACCCTAACATATACTTGCTCATGGATTCTTCATACATAGATCGGTATGATATTATAAGGATATTCTGCATTCAGTGATGCTGTTATTGATTAAAAAAAACAAAAACAAAAAACCAGCTGCTTATTTAGTCCTTCAAAATCAGGAACTTCTTTTTGCTCTGAGCTCTGCTAGACAGAGTCACTATGGGCTGTCAGCAAAGGAGAAAAAAAACTGAAATTAGAAATGGACCCATTTTCTCAGGGTGAGGCAAGGACAGGCATATCATAGCTAACTTGGATGTTGGGGTCCAGAAAGTGTTTGATGTAAGTAGGAAAAGTAGAGATGTCGAACACGGGGTCTAGCAGAAGTAATGTCCTTTTGTGCTTGAGTATAATATTGTTATGTTATAGAATGATGTGCTTATGATTTTGTAATAAAAAGATTGGTGTAGATTACCAGCTCATAAAACGGAGGCATTCTTTGTGCTGTTATTTGCATGTAAAATGTATGTAATTTTGTAACATAACAATATCACATTCAAGCACAAAGGGCATTACTGCTGTCAGACCCTGTATAGAGGAGAAATATAAGTTAGAGAAATTTAATTCTTGTTATTCTTAGAATTAGGATAGGTGTGATGAACTTTTAGGGACATTTGCTCTTTTCTATTCATAGACTTTGCATCCTTGGATTCAAACAGGGTTGATAGAAATACTTTTAAAAATCAATTAAAAAATAGTCCTACAAGAAAGGTAATACAAATTAAAATACAATACAACTATTTACATAAAATTTAATTGCATTGGGTATTATAAGTAATTTAGAGATAATTTCAAGTATATGGGAGAATGTACATGGTTATATGCCCATGTTATGTCATTGTATGTCAGAGACGAGCAACTGTCAATTTTAGTGTCCTTAATGGGTCCTGGAATCAATCCCCCATGGATACTGAGGAAGACTTTATAGTGTTTGATAATTTAGTCTGTGAAATAAATGGACAGCAGGCAGAATAATAGAAGAAAAGGGATATAGATGTATAATGTAGATGAGGGCATCACATGAACAAAAACTCAGTGATATCTACCCTCTTTTATGGAGATAAGGAGAGGGAGGATGTAGGCAACCTAGAAAATGATTTTGGAGAAATATAAATGTGTCCTCAGTAGAATAGGCGACCACAGTCTGTGACAAGGTCTATGTGGGCACGGTGTCATCCCTAGTCTCCTGTGATAGGAGGTAATCTTTCCTGGTAGATTAGATTCCCAGGAGTGATCCAGGCCACTTGCATGCCTTCTGGAGGACCTGTCTCTGAGGCACAATGGAGGAGCTGAGAGGAAGCTCCTCCCTGCTCTCTCGCCTCCCAGGAGCACCCACTATGAAGTAATCGGCATACCAAGTGGCATATTTTGAGGTGGCATTTCCTGAATTCCTTCACTTTGTGATTAATTTTGTCATTCTCGTCTCATCTGATCCTCTTTTAAGACCATATCCCCAAGTGTGTCTCCATCTGCTGTTCTTTATATCACCAATGTCTTCCATTCTTCACATACATTTATCAAAAGCAGCACTCCACATTTTTGTAGAATGCAAAATGTGCCTCTCTTTAACACCACTACTCTTAGGTATTAATTCTGATGACAAACCCACAAAAATTTGCAATTAGTCATTACAACCCTCCTGCAATTTCACTTCTATAAGCTAAATGCTGTTTTTGAGTGGATGAGAAAAATATAAGGCATTTTTCTGGATTTTCTAAATGTTGCTTATTAAGCTCCTATTTCAATTTCTCCTTTGAATAAAAAGCTGATAAAAACTGATTCAGATGTTACATTTCCAGGACAACATTAAATGTAACAACGATGTCTTCATCATAGAAATCAGTTCTGTTTATTTAAGGAGCAGATTTCAAGGCTTTCACTCGATGCTACTTACAGATGGAAAATACTAAATAAATGATTTTAATATAATATGATTTGGACAAAATAAGTTTTTTGATTCCACAGTTACAAGATGTTGTTACATTTCAAAGAAACACTTCAACTCCTACTTTAAATAAAATGCTGTTAAATTTGTTGACTATTGTATTCCTCAAGTTCACTGCTGCCTATGCTTTTTTAAAATTTTTTAAAGCTATACTGTGTCAACAATGACTGCATGTTAAATTTACAGTTTGAGAAATGGGGACTAAGGTGCAAACATTAAAGAGGGAATGTACTGCTGCTGAAGTTAATGGATAAGTCAGACTTAATGAAGCTGTTGCAGTTCTTTGGAGAATGTGATAGATTTCACTAAAGATGTTATTTATAGACCAGCCTTTCCCTTAGCTAAAGCTCAGATGCAAAATTTGAGGATGAATCTGCTGTTCACCACTATCGGGTTCACAGTTTTCTCTCAAAGAACATGCGATCATCTTGAGGTGAAATTAAAATTCTGGCAAAATGTCTAAGAGAGGATACATTAGTGGTCACCGTGTATATATGAGGGTTGTCTGGGAAGTGTCTACCCATGAAATATGAAAAGTAGTATTAATAATGGCTGAATACTTTCCAGATATCTCTCACATTTATAATTTATTTTGGGATATGATTCTATTTTCTTATAAAACTGAGTGGATGCATTTTAATTTATTATGCTTTTTACTACTTACAAATGATGAAAAAAATACTTTTTAAAAATAGGCACACAGATTTTATACTTTATGCATAATTGAAAAATAGTCATTTGTTGAAAAAATTTCTTCAGTAAGTTCAAAATAATTGTTCATTGTTACGAATTCTTTATAGAGTTGCCCAGAGTCATCCTCCATAGTTACTCAATTGTACAGGCTAAAAACCAAAAAGATAATTGCTGGAAATAGGTATTATTACTGCTGAAAAGAGTATAGTGTGAAAATGTCCTTTAGCAATTGTTTTGTTTTATTTTTTTACTATCTTGGGATATCATTTATTTTTTGTCTGGAGACTTGAACTCATTTATCCATCTCTCATGCAACCAAAAAAATGGCATCAAATTTTATTAAAATCTCCCTGTGGTTTCATTTGTCCATTTGCTTGATATGACATTAGATATATAACAAATAAGAGCATAGCATATTTTTTATTAGTTGGTCTTTGGTTTGTTCTCTGTTATTATTCATTGCTCAATTCTTCTTTGAAATCCCCAACCAGGAAATTGGGCAGAAAATTCTGACAGTCATACATGCCTATCCCAAAATGTGAAGTGACTTTCTAAAATTTAGGCCAGTGAAGTAGATAGACATAATGAATTATTACAGAATGCTAGGATGCATCGCGTTTTCCTCAAGAATAGGGATAATGAGTTGTCATTCTGTGAATTATTAAGATATGTATGCTTAAGATGATGTAATTTAGTTTTCTGTGTATGGCTTTCAAAAATAGGATGGTCCCTTTTCTCTATTTCTAACAAATGCAAAATCCATAGAAATGGAAATTAGTTGCAGCTGTGATTTTATGAATGGTTTCCTAGAAACTACATTGAAGGAAACTTTAATCCAGAAATGAGTTTTATCCTTCTCTTCTAAGCACATGCAAATGAGAGATTTGTGAATTTTCATCATTGCTACCAAAATGTATTAAATATGCTTTTGAAGATGATGGTCACACTTTTCAAGTTTAAGGTAACTTTTTTTTTTTTTAATGGAAAAATACACATGATTTAGCAATGGAAACCTTAGCAGTCATCTATTAAAATGAACAACCTATTTATTATATTTTTTCAGACTAATTTTATAAAAGCAATTAAATAAATATTCGTTGACCTTTTTGTTTATTCAAATGGATTTGGAAATCTCATATCTTCTCTTAATCTGAATGATCATTAATTATTTCTTTTGTTAAATTTAGGCTTATAAAATTCATTTCTATAAAATGTGTTGTTTGAGTTTTCCCTATATGAAGAACATTTGGTAATAGTTGTTGTGAAAAAATTAAAATAATCTGGAAGACATTTATTTTTTCAAGTTTATAAACTCATTAGAGAGATAAGAAATGTTATCAAAGGAATGATGATGGACTGTGTGCTTGGTAGAACTAATTATTATTAACATAATTCTTAAGTGTCTGATGATAGTAGACATTTATGATATTTTACTATTTAAGCATGGAATATTCAAAAAACTCCATTTTATCTTTGATAAAATTTTCATCCTGGTCACACAAAGAAAAAGAGAAGATGAATTATGCAAATAGGGGTTTGTCAACACTTTCTGAGTTAAGATAGTGAGATATGAGTAGATGATTAGCAATATATTTATTAATAATTATTTGTTAACTTATCATGATAATCCTTGATGAAAAGAGTTAATATCACCCCTAAAGACAATTTCTAGTGGAAGGTCTCTTTATCTATCATAATGTTTTATATGTTTTCTAGAATACAAAATTAGATGTTTACCGTATGTATAGATGAGACAAATCTCTGATGTATTAAAAACATCTTGACAAAGAAAATTAGGACCTAAAAATTATAGTAAGAATGATCAATCATATCAAATGAGACATTTTAAAAATTGATATATGTTCCGCATTAGGGCTCAATATACAAACAAATGTTAAAATATAGATGAGCAATAACTCAGATGAAGATGATAGGTGAGTAGCAAATTCAACATCAAGTTTAAGCCTTAATGGGTAGGGAAACTGCTAATTTCATCCCACAAAACTGAGAGATTTATAATCTCTCTGCTAGTATGTTCTATCGGTAGCTTATTTTTCTACCTTAATATCAACAGCTTAATCATATTCAGCACAGAAAAACCAAAATTTACCTTCCCAAGTGCTCCCTCTTCTACTTTCATTATGTTCCAGCATCTCATTTCCTTGATCGTTCAGTCCAAAATCTTAGGAGTCAGCCTCTACTTTTTCACTTTTTTCATATAAATATTTAATGCATCCTGGATATTCTGTAAATATAGGTAGGAGATATCTCATATATGACATTTTAAAAGATTAATAACTTTTCATTTTACTACTGAAGATTTTATCATAATATAACCATAGTCAAATCATTCACAGTATTGGTGTGCATTTTTAAGTTTGTACTAATGTAGAAAGTGGCAAGGAGCCCAATGATAAGGTTAGTGAAATAGCTCACATCAGAAATGAGCATGGGAGAGAAGGAAAGTAAGAGGAAATGGTCTGAAACATACGTACATAGGAAAATCTGTGCAGGGACTTGGCTTAATGTAAGTAATGCTTTTCTAATAATAAAGGCATTCTAATCTTAAAAACAGCCCATTTGAAAAGAAGTAAGCTGCCTTCAAGATAATTTTTTTAGCTTAATTTTTATTAAATCATAACTGTATACATTTATGGTGTACAGTGTAATGATTTGATATACGACACGGAATGCTTACATCAGACTGATTAATATAAACATCACCTTGCTTACTTATTTTGTGGTAAAACATTTATAATATATTCTTAATTGTTTTGAAATGTACCCTTGCATTGTACACATTAGGTGAGATTCTGCCAAATACCCTCCCTCCACTCTTCCCCCCTCTCCTCTCCTTCTTTCTGGAGTATGTTTGTGTTTTATCATCTGTGCGAATGTGTGTTTATATATTGGTTTCATAATACCTATTGAGTACATTGGATACTTTCCCCCCCTTTTTTGAGATACTTTACTAAGAAGAATCTGTTCCAGATTCATCTGGGTAAACATAAAAAATGTAAAGTCTCCATCTTTTTATGGCTGCATAGTATTCCATGGTATACATATACCACAATTTGTTAATCCATTCATGGATTGATGGGCATTTGGGCTGTTTCCATGACTTGGCACTTATGAATGGGGCTGCAATAAACATTTTGTTGCAAATGTCTTTGTTATAAAATGATTTTCTTTTATCTGGGTAGATACTGAGTAATAGAATTGCAGGATTAAATGGTAGGTTGACTTTTATTTCCTTGAGAATTCTCCATACTTCTTTCCATAAAGGCTGTATTAGTTTTCAATCCCATCAGGAGTGTAGAAGTGTTCCCTTCTCTTCACATCCATGCCAACATCTGCAGTTTTGGGATTTTCTGATTTGGGCTAATCTTACTAGAGTTAGGTGATACCTCAAAGTGGTTCTGATTTGCATTTCTCTGATGATTGATGGTGAACATTTTTTTCATGTGTTTGTTGGCCATTTGCCTCTCATCTTCAGAGGAGTTTCTGTTCAAGTCTCTTGACCACAAGAAATGGGATTGTTCTTTTCTTATTGATTAATTTGTGTTCTGTGTGGATTATAGTTATCAGACCTTTCTTGGAATCATAACATATAAAAATCTTCTCCTGTTCTAAAGGTGTTGCTTCAATTCCCAGAAGGGTCCTCCTCTTAAAATATTTTCCCAGGCAAATATCTTCAAGCATTTTCTCTGCACGCTCTTCTAGCATTTTTATAGTTTTAAGTTTAATCTTTTATCCAGTGAAAATCAATTTTTGTTAGTGGTGAAAGGCGAGGGTCCAGTTTTAGTCTTCTACAGGTCTCCAGGCAGTTCACCCAGCGCTGTTTGTTAAATAGGGAATCTTTTCCCCAGTGTATGTTTTTGTTAGGCTTATCAAAGGTCAAATGATGATATGTGGCTGGGTTCATCTCTAGCTTCTCTATTCTGTTCCATATATCCACATCTCTGTTTTTATGCCAGTACAAATACAGATAAATGTGGTTAAATAGCATAATGTGGTTGAACTTGTGATACTTAAGGTCTCCTGGCCTGAGAGGTTATATTCCACTGTAAATATCCTTGAGGACATATAGGGTAAGTGTGTTATAAACTGGCAAAGTAAAATAACACAAGGATTGGAGAGAGGGTAGGGGAGGGAAGGGGAGCAGAGGAAAGAAAGAATTATGGAGGAAATTTTATTTGAATTGATAGATGTGGAGTTATAAAGGAGCTAAGCAATAGAACTAAAATAATAAATTAAAAATCACTCAAGGAGTCATGAGTTTTCATATTTTTTGAAGCAAAGGATGGTATATGGAGAAGTTTGAGATGTGCCTGTGAAGTCACCTTAGATGTTATTGTAGAATCACTGCATGTCATAGCCTAGATTTTGGATATTAGGCTATGATGAGTAAATGTGGGAACCTCTCCTACTTCCAGAAGCCACTTAGGAAGCATTTACAACATTTGAACATTAAGGTGAATTTTTTAAAACTTGCTGATCTGAAGTAGGAATGAGAAACGTTTTATATAAAATAAATTGCAAAGAAAGTATTGAGAAGAGTTGCTTTTATTACACAACAGCAGGAGGCCAATTGCTGTCTAAATTTAACATGAGAAACATTAAGAGAACAAAGAAAAGGAAAGAAGAGGAATTGGCTAGGTCTTGAAGATTGCTATGCATGTATTTGTGGACTTTCCTAGTTTTGTGAAGGCCTGGTTAATCTTGAGCAGAAAACTTCCATCAGATAATTGCAGTGCAGCATTGTAGGATACAGGTAAAGTCGCAGCTGGAGATTCAGATTTACAAGTAATTTACATTGGAATGAGAGTCAAATGAGGTAACAGTAACGGAGCCATCCCAGAAGAAGGGATTGTGTAGGGTATTATGAATAGCACAGACGGCATTAAAATAGGCATATTTATTGTGTATGAAACTAAAATATTTCAAAAGTTCAGAGAAGCCATGGATCATATTTCAGTAGGAATACAATAATATCATACGACTGGAGTGAAAGAGGAAGCCTGTCTCCAGGAGAAGGTGATAGTCAACAATGCCACATGCTGTGGAGAGTTAAGAATTCAGGGGCTGCCATGGCCCTGTCAGGTAGTAGGTAACTGGTGAGTTTCTAAATTAGAAAAAGTAGGAAACCTAAAATTATAAAAAGTTCTCTTTTGCTTTTTTAGTTTTTTTCAGGGTACTGGGAATTAACTCACTCTGAACTTTGTAGTATTTTATATTTAATAATACAGGGTGGCCATAACTTTTGTGTGCAGTTTAAAATTGCACATGAACTTTATGGCCACCCTGTATAATATGTAATCATTTTATGTTTAGAAATATAAGTGTATTCTAAACAGGTATTTTGTTTTTCTGCAGTCTATACATAGCTTTAAAACCTTTATTTCTCAGAATGCTAAGTTATCCCAAACTCTCGGAAGTAGGTAAGTATTTGATACCTTTTGTGTTAAACCATTCCAAATCATGGGAAAATAGAAATTGGAATATTGTCAGTCAGAAAATATAGTTACATATACACAGTGGCCTTCTTTATTGTACCTGATGACTCTGTATCATTTTTCAATCTACCCTACCCCCTCCCGAATCTTCTCTCTCTGCTTTAAATGGAATAAAAATGATGCTCAAGAATGATCTAGCCAAGTGTGCTGGCATAATAAGAGTTAGGACAGTAACTCTTACGATGCCATAGAATACACCTGAGCCCTGCGAAGGAAACAAGCAGCAGGAGCATAGAGGGACTTTTGTTGTAATTGTATTTAGTATTTTAGATAGGCTTTTCAAATAATGCCAGTATTCCTACTACTTAAGTTACGTTTTTATGAAAATCACACATTTTTGGAGTTTTCTTTGCCAGACCTATTGAATTTTCATTGATTTCTGTCCATCTAAAATATTACTCATAGCTGTACATGAGCAAAAACTGAAAAATTCATTCATTCATTCACACATTAATTAATTTAATAGTTATAAAAAATGCTTATGGAAAGCATATAAGATTATGCTTTCAAGGGTGAAAGTATCCTAGCGAGATCAAACCTGGTAGCAAGGCCCTGCGAAGATGGCAGACAAGCAGGTGCTGGTGGGATAGCAGAGGCCGTATCCTGGGCCATCTGGTGGCCATCGTGGCTAAACAGCTACTGTTAGGCCAGACAGTGGTGGTTGTGCACTGCGAGGGCATCAATATGGTAATTTCTACAAAAACAAGTTATAGTGCCTGGCCTTTCTCTGCAAACGGATGAACACCAATCCATCCCCTGACCCCTCCATCTCAATCCCATAGCTGCACTTTCTGGCAGGCTCTGGGAGGGATGCCGCCCCATAAGAGCAGGCAAGGGCTGTTGGGGACCACTTCAAGTATCTGATGAGATACCACCACCCTGTGACAAGAAAAGGCAGTTGGCGGATCCAGCTGCCCTTAAGTTGCTTATCTGACACCTGGAAGAAACTTTGCCTACCTGAGGCGCATGGCACAGAAGGTTGTCTGGAAGTAGCAGCTAGTAACAGCAACCCTGGAGGAGAAGAGGAGTAAGGAGAAGGCCCAGACGCACGACCAGAAGACAAAGCAGCTCATGAGGCTACAGAAACAGGCCAGAGAATGGGGAAGAAAATTGACAAATACACTGAGATCATCAAGACGTATGGACTCCTGTCTGAGCTCAATAAAGACTATAATCTTCCCCCCAAAGGACAAAGGCAAAAAATTTTTAAAAAGTAAGAAAACCTCACCTTATAACAGAATTAGAATTATGGTTGAGAAGAAGTTATTTCTAAAGCAAATGATTAATATCCTTAGTTAAGAAGTGAACACAACTCCATTGGACTTTATTACACTATTTTCTGGAGAAGTTATCTATTTAAAAAAAATTTCCCTTTATATTTTAAAGTCACCTTAATAAGCATTCCTAAATTTAAAAATAAGCCTTTGGCGTTTGTAGTGTACTAGTTTTGTTATTTTTATTCCGAAATGGTTTCTTGTTAATTTATGAAATTGAATGAAACAATAGTCGTTCTGAATATGCATCTAAACCCAAAATGTTCTTCCATGACTTGTATACATAAAAAGAACCTAAAATTAAAAGAACATGGCTCTTTTTTTTTATTAAATCATAGCTGTGCACATCGATACGCTCATGGGGCATCATACACTCGTTTCATAAACCGTTTGACACATTTTCATCACACCGGTCTGCATAGCCTTCCTGGCGTTTTTTTAGTTGTTGTGCCAAGACATTTACATTCTACATTTACTAAGTTTCACATATGACTCTTTAGAGATGTAGAGTAAGATTTCAGTTAGCAATTTCTGAGACCATCTTCTATTCAAAAGGTAATCATAATTGGCTTTGGTTAAACACTTTATTATACTTTTAGAATGATAATGCAAAGACATAAGAATATATACCATTTATTTTTCTATTGAACATACTCACATTCAATGAAATACCTTCTAAAAACAGCTCAAATCTCTTTTATGTGCAACTTTCTCCAACTGCCTAAATGTATACTGTATTTCAAATGGCTAGAACATTCTTTTTAAGTGATTTTCAATATCTCAACATAATAGCTCCTCCCAATTTCATTAAAATCTGATTTCATCTAAGCTTTGTGAGATACACAAGGCTAGCAAAAACAGCAGGAATCTTGTTACTGGGAAATACCCAGGACAACCTCTCAGATGACTCCGTGGCTTGTTGCATGCTGTAGTTCTTAGCCACGTTTATTAGAGAATGCTTCCCCTTTAGCAGATGCACTGCGGGTCTGCTCAGTGTCACCACTACAGTATTCATCAGCTTAATGTCTTAGAAAGAAAGCACAGCAGTGTCTCTAAGGAACTGCTCATCTGGAATTCTTTTTTTTTTTTTTTAACTTTTTTTCCCTTGGCTAAAAATAGCGTTAAAACTGTGTTAACAGATACTCTTAAGAAAAAAAGACATGCACTAGAAAAAAATTCTGACATAGAAGAAAGTCAGATCCCAGGATGTGATGTGATGACTCCACCTTTGTCCAAAATACAAAGAAAAAACATTAATTGATGTAACGGGACCTTAATTAGCAAATTAATAAAAATAAATAATGTTTCCAGCATTATAAATGCTATGGAAGAAAACTGTCTTTATCTTATTAGGTAGTAATCAATTATTTTGACATTGGCTATGTGTAGTGTCAGTTTTTTGTAACTGACTTGGAAGGAAATACATGTGAAAGAATTCACATGTATTTGAATGTAGCTGAATGTAACCTGAACTTAGTGACTTGCTATTTTTTCAATATTATTTGACTAAATCTTTAATTTGTGTACCAATTCTAATATCTGCCTCTTTCACTTGAATCAAATTATAGAAAGATATATAAATTAATTTATCTAGGCTATAATTAATGAAGGTTAAACATAATTTGTCAGTTTTTAAAATATTTTCTGTCCAAAAATCTGTTAGTGTTATAATGTTGCAATTCAGCAAACCATTTCTTGTTTCAGAATCCAGGAAAATACTTAAAACCATTTAATTTGTGATTATTTATTTTGATTCTATATTTGAATTAACATTGTATAAATTCTGGATTGTTCTTTACCCATTATCTATAGATTATAAATACTATTTTTACCCTCCCCAAAGAAAAAATATAGTAGTACAGTATTATACTATTATTACTATTGTAATAGTAGTATAGATACAATAGTAAATGGTAGTGCTCTCTTTTATAAATTTTGTTTAGAAAATATTGGTGGATCACAAAGTTAAATTCACATTGTATCAGTTATGCACTTTATAATTGAGTTTAGTATTCTACATGTTTTATGCCATTATGAACTCTCTTCCTACTTGTAATGAAACACCAAAAAAGTGTTGGTCATGTGTGATAAGTAAAATAGTTAGAAATTCAAGATTCAATGAAAGCATATAGCAGCTTTACTTAACCAAGTAAAAGGATCATAAAAGAAGCCTTCAAGAGAGTGATAATTAAACAGATTTGTAGATAGCTAGATTAAAGCAGGAGTGGGATTGGGTGTCATAGGGGTGTGCAAAGAGATAGTGTAACACTAGGCAGCACATGGTAGTCATATTAGGACAGTTGGGAAAACAGAGGTTCCGAGATATGGTGATAGATATAGGATCTGATTATCAAGAAGTGCTACATTTTGTACAGAATTAGGATGGCACTTAAGGAAACCTTACCAACAGAATATGACACTGCCATCATTAATTGTTATAGATTTATTTTTACCATAAGCATTTTGTGCCATTATATCTGGAACACAGACACAGATTTTTTTCAGTTTGTAATTGACGATGTTTTGGGAATTATCCTTTTAGATCAACATTTTTTTTTCTGCATGACCTTAATGAAAACTTTGCAGTAGAAGTAATTAAAGTATATCTGCAAAGATTTGTGTGTTTCATCAGAACAAGTTTGTCATACATGATATTCCCTTGGGGCTTCAGTTTTGTTCATTATATTATAGAGGGGCCAGTAGCTGGAATACATTTTGTCAGCTAATGTTATAGGCATACCCTTTTTTTCTTTTTTCTCCTTTTAGAACTTAAGATCACATGATAAAAATATTGGCTAAAACTAAAAGGCAAATGCATAGTGAAATATCTTCATCAAACAGAGCACATTAGGCATTATTATCAGATTATTATAATTAGGATGTACAGAATTTGAACAGCTCAATAAGAAAAAATAAAACGTAAAAATTTAAGGAAATGTACAATTTATGTTTATGATATCTATATAAATAAAAGCACATGGTATATTTTAAAAATAACTAATGGAGTAGGGAGATAATATTTGTCACTTATTTTGAAAATATTGTGGAAATAAAAATAATCAGCTGGGGTAGTTATGTGGAAAAAAAACTTTCATATAATTTAAGTTTTTGTATACATTAGTATAACTCTTCAAAAAAGAATTAAGCAATTCTAACTAGAACTTTACAATTTTTGTTATTTAAATTTTATATGAGTGAGCAAATAAAAATGATAACCAAGATTCTATTTGCAAAAATGTCTTTGCAGCATTCTTTACCATTGAGTAAAATTGAAAATAACTAAATACTCTGAAATTGTAGACTGGCTAAGTAAACTAGGGTATATCTTGGCAATTAAATGTTGTGAATCCCAAACATACATGTGTATGTATGTGTTATGTGTGTATGTATGTGTGTGTATATATATAAATAGATATATGTATACCCACTGTGTGTATACACGCACACACACACACACAATATACACACGTAACTTAAAGTTCTGGGATTTTCTTACATTGTTAAAGTGAAAAACAATTTTCCTAGAATTATATCAAAAATATTTATGTATGTGTGTGTTTGAAAAATTATTATTTTCAAATGAGGGAATTGTATATATTTTTCTATTCCTACTTTTATGCATTTCTCATATTTTCTATTAGGCACAAGCTCATTTTAGAGTTTGAAAATAAAGGTTTGTAGATAAAAACAGATCATATGGAAATGAGAAAGAGGAAACGAAAACAGCCGGATCTATGAACATTTTTTATGTGTAGAGGCTACGTGATTTAACTTTTAAAATAAATTTAGGCAGTAGATGTTACCATTCCCATTTAACAAATGAAAATATTGACATTTAGAAAGATTTAGAGGAATCTGATATTTGTGAGACTGCTCTTAAGTTACAAAAGCAAAATGTGAACCTGGATTTTAAACTTGAACTTCCACATTTCATAATTCTTTCCTTTTGGTTCAATAAAAGTCAGAGAAAGGGGAAAGAGTATTAATTGTTATAATGAGAAAGAAAAGATAGTCACTGAATATTCATTGAATATTGTAAGTAAGTAGATAACTCAGAGTAACTTTTGTACTGGCATTTAGAAAGAGCACGGGATCTAATTATAACAGATTTCAGATCTTAGTTGTGGCATTTGTTAACTATATAACCTTTAGCAAATGATTTAAATTCATGAAATTTCATTTCCTAATGAGTAAAATTATGCTAAGTATCTACTTCACAGTATTGTAGGACAAATGGCACATGATATAGAGCATCTTAGATATTACTTTCTATTTAGATGTTATCCAATGCATTATTATTATGAATGGAAAGAATATTTTAAATTTTATTATAAATGTAATATTTAATATATGAGGTCTTGCTTCATAGCAATTAGTGGATCTCTGTTTCTAAGTTTAAAAAATCATTGCTTATTTTACCACTAAATGTGTGAATTCAATACTTCTAAATGTTTATATTCAGGAATTGAAGATATAAGATTACTCCTTCTTAGTTTCTTTTGGATTTTAAAAACCCACCTGGAACTGGAAATTCTTCAAGGTATAATTAAGTCTAGAGGTACTTGTAATGATTTTGTTCCCCTTCCATAACAACCATTAAGTGAACTTGACAGATTTGCTTTGTTTAGTACTATTGCATAGAAGAGTAGCAGGTCCTCCAGCAGGACCGTTGAAAACAGTGAGAATAATCCTCCTTTCATATCACAGCTAAAAGAGGATGCCTTGACTATTTATTCTCTCAGACAAATATTAACAGTGTCTATTACAAAGTTAATGCTGTCTTCTATGACGTTCTCAATTTCCTACACGATTATAGCTGTAGTCAAATAGCCAATAGCACAAAGAGCAATCGGGGGGGGGGGGGAGAGATGAAGGAAAAAATCAAACACTCGAGTAACAAGGGAAGAGAATGGGAAGATATCAAAGTGAGTAACATAACTCATGGCGTCTTAATTCAGTAGTACCAATAAAACAAACAGCAGCAACATGACAACATTTTGCAAGATTACCAAGATCTAATATGTTTGGAAGATGTGTTCACATAGGGATACTGTTCATGCAACCCATAGATAATCAGCTGTGAATCGGAATTTTCCACATAATAACTTGAATAATAATTTAAAAAGTTCTGTGGTGAAGCTTTCATCATTTGGTAAAACTTTAGTGATAACAAGCATAAAAACTGAAAGAAATACTTTTTAAAAAATTGTTTGAAAACACTATGGATTAGATCTACTGTTAAAAGACAGAACAGCACCTCATGAGATTTTAAATTTCGTTGTCTTTTATGCACAAAGACATTTCCCAACCCTCCTGTGGTCTTGAGACAGAAAGCTGCAGCTATACCAGACTGGTTTGACAGGATTTAGAACTGAAAGACCAGCTATAAATTTAAGGGAAAATACCTTGTAAGGGAAGGATACCCAGAAGGGACGGAAGACCTAAATATTAGTACAATATCTGCCTAAAACTTTATGTGTAGTATGACCTATAGATTATGTGTATTGGTTGAGAAATTGTGTGTGGGATTTCAGGGGTTCAGGGAGAAAGCAACAGCTAGCAGCTGAGGAACTGATTGGAAATTTTACCTGCTGCCAACCTTCCCGTATTGTGTGTTTGGAGTTCAAATTCAGCTAAGTCAATTACCTCTTATAATAAAATGTATTTTCAGATTTATACAACAAAGCCCAAATTTTCTTCAACTTCTCATTACTAACGTTCATTATCCATTTAAAAATCATGAGGTATGTGTAGAAACAGAAAAATTTGACCTATATTCAATAAAAAAGCAGTGGATAAAATATGACAATGGCAAAATTATGTTCTATCAGCAGACAAGTTAGAGCAACTGTAACATTTTCAAAAGCTTAAAGGAAAATAAGTACATAATGAATGGATGTAGAATGAAATCTCAACTTGGAAATAGAAGCTATGAAAAGAATGAAACAGAAATTCTACTGCTGAAAATGCAGTAACTGAAGTGAAAAAAGAAATCATTGTGTAGGTTTAAGAGAAGGTTGCAGGGGACAAAAAAACAAGGTGTTATTAGAGTTGAAGATGTAACTTATTTAACGTGAAAAACAGAAAAAAATAAAAAAGCAGCAACAGAAGTATAGCCTCCCAGTTAACACAGGAGGTGTAATATAATTGGATTTCAGAATAAAATGAGAGGAATATGGGCAGAAAAATATTTTGAATAAATAATGGCTGAAAAATCTCCTAAAGACATTAATTTATAGACCTAAAGAATTCAATGACTTCCTTAAATGGTAAATGTAAGGAAAGAAAACCACATCTAGGCACATCATAGTTGAACTTCTGGCTGGGGGATGATACAAGTGACACTGGACTTTTCATTAGAGATAATACAATAGTATGAAATTACTGAGCCATATGATTTTATTCAAAAATACTTTGCAGCTGGGCGAGATGGCTCACACCTATAATCTTACCACTCTGGGAGGCCCAGGCAGATGTATTGCTTGAGTTCAGAAGTTCAAGGCCAGCCAGAGCAAGAGCGAGGTCCCGTCTCTACTAACTATAGAAAAAACTAACTGATTGTTGTGGTGGGTGTCTGTAGTCTCAGCTACTTGGGAGGCTGAGGCAAGAGGATTGCTCAAGCCTAAGAGTTTGAGGTGGCTGTGAGCTGTGACGCCACAGCATTCTACCAGGGAGATAGAGTGAGAGTGTCTCAAACAAAACAAAACAAAATTTTGCTTTTGGTGAGCTACAGAATAATATTTTAGTGTAGAATGCACATTTAAAAATACATATATAAACTGAAAAAAATCAAATTATTGGTCCTGACTTCCTAAATTTTGAGTAATACCAAGCTGTACTATATCTTGTATAAACATAAATTAAAGGTCTAGTAATTCTAGTACAGGAAACCTTAGGAAAGAATATAAATGCATAAACTATGTATGCCTAAATGTCACTTATTATGTGAACAAAAATGGAATAAATGAAGTCTGCTTATAGATTTTTACTTGCACATTCCAAGATGCAAGATGAATTGTTATCCATAATAATCATGTCAACAAAGAAAAAGAAAGATACACTAGTATCTTTACAGGGGGTTAGGTGAAGAACATAAAACATCAAAAACCTGTCAGCCAGAATTCTCTATTCATAGAAACTATCCTTCCAAAATGAGTTGAGTGTACATAAGACATTTTTAGTTAGACAAAAACTTGGTGGTTTCATCGTTAAGAGACATGTACTATAACACATAGAGAAGAAAGTTCTTAAGTCTGAAGAGAAATGACATTTGGACCTAAGAGAAGAAATAAGCTTACTAGAAGGGTTTGCAAGTAATCAGTGCATAGAATCAATATGTTTGCAGGTATATATTCATATTGCAGATTGCATTTTTTCAATTTTAACACTGAAAGACAATGATGGGAAATACCTCAATATTAAAAATAATTATTTTGGGGTGGCACCTGTGGCTCAAAGGAGTAGGGTGCTGGACCCATATGCCAGAGGTGGTGGGTTCAAACCTGGCCCTGGCCATAAACTGCAAAAATAAATAAATTAATTAATAATTATTTAATGCAGAATAATGAGACTTAATTATATTTGTTTGCCTGTTACCTTTCAAACTTCAAAGAATATCATTGAAGAATGGATTAAGACATCCTGTTCATGATATAGATTAGGGACACACATGTTTCTTACATTTGTGCTCTAATATAGTCTCCCACTTTATATTTCAGTGGAAGAGAGTTTAAATGTCATTCTTTAAGAAAATCTTTTAAAGATCATTTGCCTTATTCAGATTGATGTATAAGTTGCATGTAAAAAATCAAGGCATAATGTTATGCTTTTTAGTTTTATAACGCGTGGCTTAATTTCAAGGCATGTGAACAGTTACACTGAGAAGAATGCTGATCTTTTGGTTCGGAAAGATAGAATCTTATTGTTTCAATGGCTTTCAAGTCAGCATACATTAATGTATATGTCTCAAATATGTTGCTATTCTAAAAGTGTTTTTTCACATTATGAATTTTACAGCTTAGAAGAAATGTTTCATTTGAACTATTATTATTATTTTGTTTTTGGTCTGTTTTGAAAAGAAATTTATGTGATTATAGTCAACTAACACAGGCTATTTAGCAGATAAATTTGAAAGTATTGGCAGGTTAGCTGTTTCAGTTATCAAAATTTTTCCTCCTAACAAATTTTGTTGCACCAATTGATGTCAGATTAGTCTAATCATTTTTATTTTTATGTTTTGCTTTGAATTACACTATTGACTGTGTTAAGCTATATCCACACCCACATCTTCATTTTCCTCCATAAACTTTTATCAGATCATTGCTGAACAGTTAGTCCATGACATATTTGGTAACTTAATATGTCTTTTGTGTTTTCTAGAGAATTTTAGAATTTCTTTAAAATTTCAGGAAGAAATGATCTTGTAGCAAACCCCACTGAAGTACACTAATCTGCACATATGGCCATTAATATGATTTTTTTCCCCATATAAACCAACATCTCAAAGCATGAAATATGGATATTTGATAGTAATCTGTAGGTGGGTGAGAGGAGAAATGTGTGCTTAGTAGAACTGGATTTGTATAACTGAAATACTTTTAGCTAATGCATATTAAAGCTGAATGCCAAGATTATGCTGTTTCTTGTTCTCTCTTCTCTCCTCCATTGGCCATTTAGCAGATGGCTCAGAGCCCATGGAACTGTGACTTCCTCTACTTCACTGGTGACCCTATTGTCAATTCTCTTTATCTTCTGGGTTGTGTAGTTTGTAAGACTCTCAAAGGCCTTTCCCTAAGTGGTAAGCTGATCCCTGAGTTTTATTCCCTAGAAGGCATTCTTGGTCCTATGTTTATTGGCCCAGATGGGGAGAGTCTTTCTATAATGCTTGCCATGTCCCCACATAGCTTCACTGTGGGCCTTCAAGGGGGTAAACATGGGATTTTGGTATAGTTAAAATACTTTCCATTTCTTACACAAAGTTGGATAAATTAATGAGGATATGAACTAAGGATGTATCAACCACTTTAGAGAGGAAAATCAGCACGTATGAGACTATCACCAGAACCTCTGACAAAAAGAGGAGGAAGTGGGCTTCATTATATCACTGTCCTTACAGAAACTTGACATTTTAATAAGCCAGCCACCTGGAAAAAATCTAAACTCAGAGGATGTATTACTTCGAGTCTGAGATGATTTTGCTTTTATTCACTTGTTTATTTTTATTTATCAATTGATTACATTTTTGAGTGACAGTGAACAAATGAGGATTTTTATTTTTCTAATCAGTTCTCATTTAAAACATGCACAATGTTTACTAAACAGAAAAAGACTTCACAGAATAAACACACACCATACACACCAATTGCACTGATTTTTCCCAAAGCTTACTGTGAACCTGACACAATTTAGAATTATGTCCTTAGTGCAGTGGCTCTTCCCTCCGAGCTCAAAATCTTAGCTGTCAAACTTGCCCTCAACTCATTAAGACTCATTTGTCTCTGCCAGTGACATGTTCCCTAGAGCTGGTTCAGGCTGACTGCTTTGTCTCACAGCCACTTTGAATAAGGGCAGTTTACAAGAGAAAAGAGAACGATGCTTTGGAATGTATGATATCTCAGGGAATTACATAATTTTTTTTCTTTACAAAGTTCCATTTGCAAGGAAAAGTGCAGGTTAAGCACTGTCTAAATAAATTAAATGGTGCATAATAAAAATATCCTGGCTATAAAAAACTGAATCAGAGTAGTGTACACTGGTCCAAATGAACGTAGTGGAGAGATTCTAACCACCTTGGCTGAAGGAGAACAGATACCAAGGATAATCTCTTAATACTTGCTTGAGAAGTGACTTAGTACCATATGTTGTGATAAAAATAAGACATATAACACACTTTGGCTATTCCTTTTAATTTCAGGGTGGATTTTACCTCATACCAAGAATGTTTAATAGAGTGAATATACTTAAAGCCATGCCTCATAAATATAATTTCTCTTACTTTGCTTTTTTTTAATGTATATAAATAATTCCTAGGTTATAACTAAGTGGCTATATACTCTGCAGTACCAAATTTTAATGGCTGAGTATTGGAAGTTATAAATGACATTCTTTTCTAAAAATAGAGTGAATTAAGAAAAAAGTGCACATAGAAGGCTGCCAGAATAATCAATGTTCTCTTCAAACATTTTTTGTCAGCTTTAACATAGAGCACATAAACTATTTAAGCTTCAAATTTCTATACTACAGAGTGTGACCACAAATGTTTTAGTGTCTAATGTTTTGTTAAGATGAATGAGATTTGTGTTCCTGTCTTTAAAGGGCTTACTGCCTAGTGAAGAAAGTGGTTTTTAACAAAGAATTAAAATCAGGCAAGCACTAAAAATTATATTAACAAAGTATTATGGAAGCTTAAAGGAGGAAGAACTTGACAATGACAAGGAACAGCATCTCTGAGATCAGATTGGAACAAAATTTTTTTAAATGCGTAGGAGTCTACAGGTAAACTACAAGAGGAAAGCTATTTCTGCATTCAGAAAATCAGAATGGAATGAAAGAGAATTACATGCTCGAGACACTGGCAAGTGTGACTGACAGTCTATATGAGGAAGGGGGAGGGCAGAGAGAAATCAAAAGGGAAGAGAAATGGAAGCTTTGTAAGTTGCACAATGGTGATTGAATTTATTCAATAGAAACAGAAGGTGGTCTTTTAAGAAGTAGAACTAGTAGAGTGCCAGGATCAGATGTGTAGACAGAGGTAACCTTGGAAGCATTATGGAAAGTCAATAATTGCAATAGAAAAGTCTCAAGTGAGAGAGGAGACCTATTTCAGTGGGAAGGCTATTTCAAACTCTGAACAAGAGCAATTAGAGTCAAAACAGGGAGGAGAAAAAAGCAGAATGATATAGAGAAACATTTAGGAAGTAGAAATAACAGTGCTAATTAGAGAGGAAGAGTCAAGAAAACATTTATTAGACATTATCCAGTTTCAATGTTTTTATAAATTTTTTATATAAAAAACCAAATTTGGGTCAGAAGTAATGATACCATTTTAAGCATGGTGATTATTTCTGTCTTTTAAAGTGATGCATGTGTGTTCGTGTGTGTGTGAATTTCTTTAATTTTAGAATAGTAGATTATACTCGATTCTTGGAATTTTCCCCAAAATTATATTTTTGTAAAAAACTTGTCCATCACTACCGCCATGTTGTTTGTGTCTTTTTCCACAATGGATTCAGGATGTCTATAGAACTTCTGTTTTGATCTATTATTAGCCGTGTGACCCTGTGAAGCACATGGAAACTTTTCCATATCACCAGTTAACTTATCCATCAAATAGATGTTAATAATGAACCTACCACATACAATTTATGCAAGATTTAAATAGACATAAAGTTTTATTTTATTTTTTTTAAAATAGTTAGAATTTTATTAAAATTAAACTTTGTTATTCTGAAAGGTCTTTAGCACAGTATGAATAATATTCCTTGAATACTTATTATCTTAAAAGCCAAGAACCTAAAAAGTTCATTGCCTGAATTTTACCCCAAACATACTTGTTCACAGAATTCATATTGGGATTTTTATAAGTATGAAACATTATGGAATGCCTAATCTATATTTCTTATTAGTTTGATAATTCTCAATAGTTTTTGACACATCTAAAATACCATTAATTTAAAAAAATATTAAGTCTTTTGCTTAAGCCTCGTCAGATATAGAATCATTTCTTCTCTATACAGAAATATTTGTTATTTTAAAAAGAGATACAATTATTTTTTTTTTCACTTTACACATCTACAATGCTCCAAGGCACTCAATATGTTAGTATATAATGCAACTATTTCCCAGAGCTAGAATGGCATACTTAAAGTATAACATTATCATCCTTACTGGAAGTTGTTATGTTTGTACCAGGTGACTTGAAGCGGACTTGTTTATTTTTTAGTATGTTTAAAGTTGTCTGATGAACAAGATATTTTTCAAATATGAGGTAAGCCGGTAATTTAGAAGTGGGATATGATTCACCTTGCTTCTTAGAATAAGGAGCTTATAGATTGAAGATGCACTGAAGCCAAAATTCAACTCATATTCTCTGACTTTAGATCAGGGCTTCTTCTTTTGCAATATCTTTCTCCTAATTAATTTCTGTTATTATGTTTGTTTACCTAATTGACATAGGAATACAGGTAACAAAAAAAAAAAAAAACAACACTTTGTGAAGACACAAGAAAATCCAGAAGCTTACAATAAGTAGCCACAAAACATAGTGAAAACAGTCACATTGATAATTTATCATCTTTATTTGGTTGTCATTTGATTTCAAATTCAAATAAGTGCTTTTGATTTTACTTATTTTGTTTTCGTGTGTTGTATGCCTAAGACAGCATTTTGAGCTGATCAAAATGACTTGGCTTTAACACACTCTTTATTTCATGGTTAATTCCTATGCTTCCAAATGTAGCTGTCCTCCCAAGTTTCACAGTATTTCCCTTAGCACTTTATATATTTTAAGTGAGCAGACCTTTACTTCTCAAATATAATACATCAGACAGCTTCACTATTAGAATAAATGTCCAGAGATAACTTTATGCCAGTCTCCACTTCTCAAATGTTTAATGAAGCCATGAAAATTGGCTTTATCTGGGCTCTGATTTGTCCTTATTATTCATTATTTACCTAATTAGTCACTAATTAGCTCATAAGACTTGAAGGAGTAGTATTGGTTTCTGCCTTGTTTGTAGTTAGTGTATAGTCAAAAAAAGAAATGTTTTAGAATGCAATTCTTGAATACTTAGAACTGATGTCATACATTATGATGTATTACTTTTTCTTTGTGATGAATAAGAAAGGATGTTGGGAACTTTAAGAAATATTTGTCCCACTGGAATGTAAAGAATTATTTGCTTTTTATTTTAAAGCTCAAAAGTAGATTCTAGTCTGTTGAATTCATTGTAAAAGTACGATATTTCTAGCTCCATTTGTCTTTATTATAAAATATTGAATTTCATAAAGCTAATAGGAACTTCACTTCATTTCACTTGTTTTACTTTCCTAACATGTCTATGATCTTTAATTATCATGCCCATTAGATTTGCTTAAAGAACCTATGCTTTCAATTTTAATGACATGGCCCATACTCTTCTTATCATTGAGATACCAAATCATAAACAAAAACATTTTGGAAGAATTATCTTGTCAGAGACATAGATATATTTTGAAGACCTCGTGTAGGCCTTAAGGAAAAATTTTGAAAGAAACAATACTTCCTTTGATGTCTCTCCATTTCTTTCTGGGTAGTTTTGGTTATTTTGATGTTCTTTTTTATATTTTTTTAAGTGGCTTGAGTTTTTGGAAGCGTCTCAACTTCCTTGAGATTTGAATTACACATTGATAACAATGATATAATGTCACCTGCTTTTCTCTCTTCAGAAAGCTTGTTTAAGGAACCAAAAATCAAAATGAAACAAAACTCTATATTAGGAGGGTGGTCTTTAATCAGATATTTATCAGCCGGCAAAACCCAGTAATGAAAGCCAGCTGATCTAAAGTGCTTGCATATAGAGGCTTAGCTTTCCTTATCTTCTCTGCATTTTGGAGGAAATAACGTGGAGCAGACTTCTGATGGGCAGGAGGATTAAATATGGTAATATGCCTGAAGCTTCTGTGACTGATCAACCAGTTTGGCTTAGAACAGTCCAGAGCCTAAAACACACACACACACACACACACACACACACACACACACACACACACACACACACAAAATAAGGAACTGAGGGTGAAGGTTAATTTGGACTGGTCGCCCAGGAAATTTTGACACTTCATCCCAGGTGTAGGTGCAGGAGGAGGAAATCTAGCCTGTTATATGAATCATGAAATCTGAAAGATAGAGGATTAGAAAAACAAAGGAAGTTATATCTATAGGAAAGAGGGTTTTTCCAATTCCAAGAGTCAGAACAAGTGGCTATACTCAGAACACCTGGTTGGCTGAATCAGCTGGCCTAGATGACCAGATAGAAATACAACCTTTGAAAAGAGGAAATGATAGGATTGGGACAGACTGAGGAAAGATGTTAAAGGACTCAGATGGCACCAGACAAGTTATCAGGATGAAAATTGTGAGCCAGTGCTTGGAGGCTGAAGGCTAATTAATGAAACTGGGACTCATGGTCAGTGTGAAGTAGTGATCACTGCCACCTGTATCTCAGGGAGTTTTGCCAAATATCTATCCTTTCTGTATAAGGTAAGCAGTAGTCTAGAAATTGAAATTGGGCTAAATCTGAAGAAGGAGCTCAAAGGACCCTCAACAGTGGGAGAAATTATTCACAAATATTGGGAATTCGATTCTGATATTTCACAGGGAATTCTTTGGCTCACAGAAAGTTTGCCCACTTACATTAATCAATTTGGGGCCACTATAACAAGGACGATAGGTTGGGCAGCTTACAAACAACAAGCATTTATTTATCATAGTTGTAGAGAGTAGAAGTCTGAGAATGGGAAGTCAGAATGATCAGGTTCTGGTGAGGTCCCTTTTCTGGTGAGTAGACTGCCAACTTCTATTTTTCTACCTGGTAGAAAGAGAGAGGGCTATCGCTGATGCCATCATGGGGCTCTACCCTCTAGAGCCCTAATTACCTAATTACCTTGTAGAGAACTCGCTGTGTAATGCCTTGTATTGGGGGTTAGGGCTTCAACACATGAATTTGTGGGCACACAAACAAGCAATCTATAACAGTACAAGAAGATCAAGACTAAAAAATTAACAGAGACCGTCTGGGCAAAGCAAAGTATGTGAGGTGATGGATGTTAATCAGTTTGATTTACGTATTCCGCATTGTATATCAAATCATCACATTGTACCTTATGAATGTTATATGTATACTATTATAATTAAAATTATATATAATGTATACTGTTACAATTAACATTAAATAAAAAAAAGAAGCAATTAGATTTGTATCAAACTTAATATATTAACTACTATACACAATAATACTTTTTAAATTTTTCATCTTATTATTACAGTTACTTGAGATAGATGATAAACCATCTCTACCTTAGAAGCAAAATAAAATGGTGCCCAATTTTTCTTCACATATTCATTGCATACAAGGCTAATTTGCTTTTAAAATTATAATTTTATGAATAAATTTTATTTTTCTCCACTAAGATTTTGATCACCCTTTTTTCAGCAAGAATTCAAGTCATAATAGTACTCATGAAAGCAAATAACAATTGTTAACTGTTAAGGGTGAATAGGTGTTTATACAGAAAGCCAGCCTCATTATTGGGTAAAAATTGCTTATAAATATTTTAAATTACCTGGCTAAGTTTATTTTATATTTAACAAATAAGAGCTAACATGATAAAAAATAGAAAAGCATTTAAAAATGAATGGTTATAGCAACTTTGTAAAAGCCAGAAAATACAATTTTCCTTTTAGTCCCACCTAGATTTTTTAAATGAAAATGAATAATAAGATTTTGATTCCCTTATCAGCTATTTGGAATGAAAAACATTGAATCAATTTTTTTAAATATCTGTGGCAAAATCTGTCATTCCACTCATATTTCTTTTCGTTGATCCAGGGAGAAAATATATCAACAAGAAGCACACAAAATGCTCACTGCTTATCTTTTAGAGAAAACTATACATTATGTACAAAAAAAAAAAAGCAATACTGCAAATCCCAGCATGTAGAAAATAGAACGTCTATGACCTACGTTTTGAACTTGGCTACTAACACATTAGTGGACCTCCTAGTGAGAACAATTTGTGTTGTATTTACAGCATATCCTATACTCATCAAAGTAAAAACTCAACATATTTGTCAGGACCCATCAGCTTCTCTCAGTCTCTCCTACACATCCTCTTGAACGTCTTATGGTAGTGGTCTGTGATAGTCTCATTATCTTGATGGAATAGGAGGAGAAAAATTCAAATTTTTATTTCCCAGTAGTAAGACTTTGGCTCCTACTTGTCCAGGTGTAAGCAGTAAATTCTTTGTAATAAAATTGGTTATTAATGAACTAATATGATTAACATGGCTGTAAGTTAAGATAGTTAAATTTGTTTTTTATGACTTTCACCTTGTTCTGGCATTCTGCCACCAGATATGGTCTTAGTGTCCTCTGTGAAAATTATATGTTTTTCTTTTTTTCTTTTTTGTATATAAGTATAGCATAATTTATCCATTTATTTTTAATTTCAGAATATTATAGGGGTATATACATTTTGGATACATAATTTGCTTTTGTACATTTTAAATCAAAATTTTAAGTGTGCCCTTCACCCAGAATATGCACAATAGCATCACTTAGGTGTGAATTTGCCCCACCCCTCCTTCCCTCCTCCCCTCCCACCTATATAATTTTAGTTGCATTTACTTCTGTATGTGCACATAAGTGTTGATAGACTAGTTACAATTTTGTATTGAGTACATGTGGTATTTGTTTTCCCATCCTTGTGATGCTTCGCTTAGAAGAATGGTCTCTATTCCATCCAGGTTGTTACAAAAGATACTAGGTCTCTATTCTTTTTCATGGCTAAATAGTACTTCATGATGTACATATACTACATTTTCCTAATCCATTCATGTAATGACAGACATTTGGGTTTCTACATCTTACAATTATGATTCATGCTGCTATAAACATTTGATGCAAATGTCTTTTTGATCAAATGTCTTTTTTTTTTTTTTCCTTTGTGTTAAATATCTACTAGAGTGATTGCTTGATCAAAAGGTAGGTTAGTTCTCAGTTTGTCCATAGTAATTTCCACAGAGGTTCCACTGGGTTTCAGTCTTCCAACAGTGCATGAGTGCTCCTTTCTCTCTGCAGCCATCCCAGCAACTGCTGCTTTGGAACTTTTTGATAAGAGCCATTCTCACTAGAGCTAGGTGAGCTAGGTTATTATAGTTTGGATTCATATATCCTTACTGATTAGAGATGCTGAGTATTTTCATGTGTTGTTGGCCATTAGGCTATCTTCATTTGAAAAGGAGGTAGTTTGTCTCTTGCTCACTTTTTAATAGGGTTCTTTGATTTTTTTCTTGCTGATTTTCTTAAGATCTTTATTGATTCCGGTTAACAGCCCTTTATCAGATTTATAACATGTAAACACATTTTCCCAGGCTGTAGGTTGCCTATTTAATTTTTATTCATTTGTTTATAGATATTTTAGAATTATATATTATATGATACATTTAATATTATAAACTATATATAAAAAGTGTCAAAAGTGTATTTAAGAAAGGAAAAAACTCAAGTCACATTAGATCTCTGTAATTACTCACTGTTCAATGTGACTAGTGTTCATCTTTTGTTATCAGTATACATTTAATTTTACAATTTTAATGTAGCTATTTTTTTTCTTAAAATATGTATATGTTTTTTGGCCCCCTCTGTATAAATATATTTTTATCTTTTATACCAAGTTCTGTGTCCATCTTTGGGCCACTTATTATATTATATGAAGGCATTTTTTAGTTTTTCTTAGTTTAGGAAATAGTAGTTTTTCAGAAGATAATAAATATTTTTCTAATTTCTTCTGGTTTATTTTCTAGTCTTTGTATGCCAAGATTCCCTTCCCCTTCTTCAGGAAATTCTTGGCTCCAAATACTTCACCATACAAGCACATCCTCTGTTGCTTTCTGCTGAATAATGATCTTCAGATTGAATTCTTTATCTGCATTGTTCATTCTTCACATAGATTTTGACTTTCTTCTCCCCCTGAAGGAATTCTCCACAGAATTGTCTTGTCTTGCACTTTTTCTCACACTAGCAGAGCCACAGCATTTACTTTCTTGGGATTTCTCCTCAGGCTAGGTTGATCTTAGGTCTCCTGAACTTTTGATAGTTAAGGAATAACCATCCGGGTGCTGCTTATCTACTCATAGCCTCACTCAGCCTTGTGCCATGAAAGAACATTCTCAAATAACCAGAGTGAATTTGCCGATCCTATGATTAGACTTCCACTCTACCACATCTCTTCCAAGGCCCTGACTTGTAGACAGTGTGAGGAGACCAACCGATGGTGATCTGAGTGTGGTAAGAGATTTTTCGACTGCTTGGTAGATATGTATAAATGGAATGCCTAAAAATGGACCTGAGTTTTTTTTTCCACATGAATTTCTAATTTGCTTTAAGACAAAGAAAAATAAATGATTAAATTGCCAAATATTCTACAATATGGACTATACCTCTATAATTTTAGTCTAAAAAAATCAAATGGGTAATATTAAGAGTACAAGTTATCCAAAGAAAATGTTAACAATTACCCAGAAAGTATTTAATTTAAAGATGTGACCTCCTGGTAAATCCTCTAAGATCAACTGGTGTTTCAAACTGTCACTCTGGAGACTGAATAAATAAACTTGCAGTATGAACCTTTTAGGTATGATTACATTAAACGCTATATGTCATCAACCAGAACTGATTGTTTTGGTTTATTAAGATGAGTTTTTATCTGAATTTCTTCTATTTGACCATGCCGGGCTATCCGGCAGGTCCAGAAGAGGGGGGAGCAGGGCCAGCCTGACTCCGTCCCGGGGGCTGAGCGGGATGGCGAGTGTGGGCGGCCCCTAACAGGAACACACGGAGCCTGAGTCTGTCGAAGCAGGAACTCAACTTTATTGTGGCAAGAAGCCGCTTATATAGCATGGGGAAGGGGCGGGGAAAGAAGGTGGGGGGGATGAAGTACAGGGCCCAAAGGTGATTGGCTGTATCTAGGTAGAGGCAGTTTTAGGCCGGGCCTTGCTGAGTCGCGGAAGTAGCTCTATGGATCTACTTCTAGTCAGGCTGGGAAGTTGCACTAGGCCTCAGGCACATGGCAGGGTCCAACATGACCATACTTAGAATTATGTTAGTAGAGATTGCATTAGACTACATGTAGCAAAAAATCTCAGATTACAGTGGCCACTATTTTATGATTTGCTTCTCTCTCATAAAAAGCAGCCCAGAGATGGGTAGTGAGGAGCTAGTATGTTGACAAAATGATTTCATCAGGGACACCATGATTTTCTTTTAGCTTTCTCTGCCACCATTTCCAGTGGTGGATTCTGTTCTCACGCTTACAAGAGCTGTTACAACTCAAACCATTATCTTCTTCTTCTTCTTCTTCTTTCTTTTTTTTTTTTCAAAACAGAAGGAAAGATGAAGAGCCAATGGTAATAGAGTATTGACCACTTGGGTCCATTTCCTCATACCCACAATGCTAATACCTTGATTTACATCCTGTGAAGATTCCTATTTATAAGAACAGGTGGGAAATATAGATTTTTACTGAGGCAATATACTGACCCCAAAATGAAAATGAAATAATGTTTTCTTTTTCTTAAAGGGAAATTCTGAATCCAGCCTCTGCCATAGATGATTATAGATAACTTTAAGGCTATATGTTCATGTATACTTAGGAAAAATATCTCTTTGTTTTCTATAATGTCGCTATATGTGTACATATGCATACATGTGTGCTCATGCGTGTGTGGTGCAGATATGGTGGGAATCAAAAGAAAAATATGTAAGAAACTAATACAGAAGTAGTATCAACTTATCAATAAAGAATTAAAAAGAAAGAAGTAGTCGGAACATATCCCCATTTTTTTTTTAGTAATTTTAAATCATAGCTGCGTACATTAATGGGATCATGGGGCACCATACATTGGTTTTATAAACAGTTTGACACATTTTCATCACACTGGTTAATATAGCCTTCCTGGCATTTTCTTAGTTATTGTGTTAAGACAGTTATATTCTACATTTACTAAGTTTCACATGTACCCT
>CAUYPK010106596.1:0-25244 GCA_963574355.1 Loris lydekkerianus
GGAGTGGGGCTTTGGTGTGTGCCACACCTTTTGGGCACAAGACACGATTGTAAGAGGGACTTTACCTAAAAAATGCAATCAGTGTAACCTGGTTTATTGTACCCTCAATGAATCCCCAACAATAAAAAATAAAGAAAAAAAAAAAAATCTGACATGACGTAGCTCAGCCTGCCTCCGTGATTTTATTTTCTTTTATTCATTCACTCACTCTACTCCAGCCACACTAGACTTCTTGCTCTTCCTGGAATATCTACCACTTCTACTTTAGGGACTTTGGTCTTGCTGTTCTCTCTCCCTAGAAGATTCTAGAGACCTATATGGCTCAGTTCCTCAGTACATCTGGTGCTACTCTATGTCACTTCATCATAGAGTTCTTCTTTGACTACCCTGCTCAAAATAGCCATTACTCCCCTACAACAGAGACACACTAGCACTATTCCCTTTACTCTGCTTTATTTTTCTTTATAGCACTTGTCACCATCTTATACTTGACATTATATGCTTGTTGTTGCTCTCCCTAATCAGAGATTAGGAGACAGAGGACTTTGCATTTTTCTCTTGGACTCACTGCCTAGAGTTGTGCCAGTATCCCCGGACCCATAGTCAGTCAATTCACCAGTCTCCCTGCAGAACCTAAGGGGAATAGTCATGCTGACTGAGTTTGCAGCATTAGGACACCAGGAGCCACCACCTCTCAAAGCAGTCCAATCCTGGTCCAGATGGTTCCAATCGTCAGAGGTCTTTCTGATGAATCTAAACCTACTTCCTGCAATTTCTAACCCAGCCTATTAGTTCTGCCCTCTGGGCCAACACAGAACTTGTCTTTCAGATACTTGAAAATAGCAAGGGTGACTATCTTCAGCCCATCACTGCTTTTCACTTAAACAGGTTTTCCCTTCCATCATTACTCAGGCATAATCCACTGGGATGACAGAAAGATAATAAGTGCTTTGGGGACAGGTAACTAGACTTGAATTCATACTTCATTGTGTAGCTGGGAGCAAATCACAACTGCCTCTCAGGGCTGAATTGTGGAGGAGGGTCATGTAGGTAAAGATAGCATAGTTGCCACAGGGAGTGAATTCATTGGGTGGAATTCCTAAAGAAAGTCCTTCCCAGATCCTGAGAAAAAAAAAAATTTCCTGAACCCCTCAGGCCATGCCTGCTGACTGCCTTCAGGGATAGGAGAGTAGAACACAGAGCATTGGACCCACCAAGAGGTGTTAGAGGATGAGACAGAGGGCTTGCAGGTGGCCTTCCTGATGGAGCCTGGGGAGTGCCTATGTCTATATCCTCTTTGCTTGGGAACCTCCAAGGAGTATTTTGCTCTATGATCTGAGAGTGGAGTTCAGGAAAGGCCCAGAAATGGCCACTACTAAGGATCTGGAGAAGGAAAATAGGACAAAAAGTAGTTTAAAAGAATTGGACATCTAGATGGGTTATGAGAGGTCAAACTTGATTCTTTTTTGCTCATGGTAGGTCCCCAGAAATTTCCCATCTGCTGTCTGAGCCTGCATTTTCTTAGCTGAGAAATGCCAATTCTAAGACTTACCAGGATACAAGTAAATGCCAACATGCGTACATGCTATTCATTCAACGTGCTTCGACACATGTCACTGCACACTCTGGACATACAGAAATGACAGGTTATCCCTACCCGCAAGGGTCTCACTGTCTAGTAAAACTTTCTTTTGAGGGTATCAGTCTAGTAGGAAGGATGATCTAGGAAAACACCTAGGTCTGAGGCATCACAATGAACATGCAGAGAAAGAAGCAGAGAGGCTGGGAGAACATACAGCCGGACATATGTGGAATGAACTACCAACAGGGAGAAACAGGAAAGCCTTCTTGGGGAGAGGGTTTGTCCTCTCCACAATGCCACAGGCTTGTGGAGAACATGTACCTCCTTCGCTAAGGTCCTTCACCCTCCTAGAGGATGTCTACAGCAGGACACTGAGCACTGGATTCTGATGATACAGAACTTACAGTGCTGAGCTGCAGGCTGATGCTCTGGGTGATATAACATTCTGCCCTTCTCTAATTTGTTGCCTGTGACTCAACGCTACCTGGGTCAATAAAATGCTGAGCACAGAGCCAGCTTCCCCAGCATGCTCGGTATGCAGCCTGATCGTTCCTCACCCTTCTCAGGAGACATTAGACTCTTGTTCCTGACCTTAGCTGTCCTTGTGGTCCTGGCTCAGACTTCCCCAGGTAAACAGAACTGTGGAGAGGAGGGGGAAGGGAGCAAGAATGGGGTCCTACCCATGAAATCATTGGAAAACTGAACATATGGAGGAAAGAGGTGAGCTAGATGAGATCTGACAAAAAGCCATGTAATAATTATGCCCTCATAAAAGGGGCAGTCTGCCATCCCAGACCCATGAGGGTGCTTCTCACTCAGGAACCTGGAGAATATCCACAAAGGCCAAAATGTTTTATCTGAAGTCCCTTCTATATGCAGAAGCGGCCTCAGCACCCCCAGAGTCCTTAACACCTCTGGTCCAAATGTCAACACTTCCATCCCAGGTGTCTGTCACTTCACCCCCACTCTCCAGTTGACACCCCCTCTTGCAGTAACTAGTCTCATTATTTCATCTCTCCTTTGCTGTTTGGCTGTGAAACCACCTTTAAAGCAAGCAGAAGAAGCACTTTACTCTTTTCTTGGAATAAGTGGTGAAAAATTAGTAGGTGGATATCAGATATCTATAGGTTTGTAAAAAATGAGTTTAAAACATGGAGCTGGGGTCACACCAAAAGATTCTGAATTTCAGATTGAACATGACCAAAGCTCTCTCACGATACTATAGCCTTCATGGCCAAGTGATGAATAAGTTTCCAATGAAAAAAATTTCCCCTAGGGCTTCCTAGAGACTCTAAAATTTATCATTTTTCAATTACATGATTACTTTTTGGGTCACTGTTGTTGGAAGTCACATCTTCTCTTGGATCAGCTTTTCAAGCTGATAGTCTTTGCCCATTACTCAACAATTGTTCTACAAGGAAAAAGAGGGTTTTTGGGCTAACCCTGCGTTGTGGTTTGAGCTTGCCTTGAACTCTGATGAGGGCAGAGTAATAGAGGAGGAAGTCACATACCTGTGTGAGTGACACACTTTGGAGAAGGGATCTGCGTATTGACTCATGAGTAGATTAGAAAAGTAAGAATGAATATGGGTAATTTTTCTGGTCTGAATATCCTGGTGAGTAGGCAATTAGGGATTATCTACCAGAAGGGGATTTGGGGCAAAAGATAAGTAGAAAGAATCTGTAATTTAAACTAAGATTTCATAATCTCTCCACTGAATCCAATGTGCTGGGGAAGCTAGATCTGCATTCTGCATTGACCCAGGTAGGGCTGAGTCCCAAACAATGAATCGGAGAAGGGCAGGGTATTACACCACCCTGGACATCGGCCAGCAACTCAGCATTGTATATTGACCATCCAGTGTTTAGAGTCCTGCTCTACAGAATAGTGCCTGGGATATAGTATGTGCTCAACAAATCCCTGTGGGCTAAGTAATGAGTGGAGAGAGGGGAAGCAGATGGTTGAGAGCTTTGGTGCACTCCTTGGCAAATACCTAGATTTAGAGAGGAGATAGAACTCAAGTTAGTGAGACTGTGAACAATGACATGAAAACATGACAAGCACAGGATAAAATTCAACTAGAGCTGGTTAGAGGATAGGACTGAATTATCTGTATTTGCTACATGTCATCACCAGCAGGAAGCATTCTGCATACAGGGATTTATAGCCTTTCAAAGAATGCCATTAAGGGTCAAAATCAATTATTCATCTCTAACCATTTTTACTTCCACTATCACCAACATTCTTAGTATATAACAGTATTGACTTTTTTCAAGTATTTATATACTCATCTCTGTTTATTTTGGTAGATGGATGGGCCAGAAAGTGCTCGTATGGAATGGGCAGATGCAGGAGACTATGCAAAGAATATGAGAAGAAGAAAGAAAAATGTGGGGGAAGCTATTTTTGCTGCGTCCATGCAAACCATAAACTATCAGACTTTTGCAAGGACAAAGAGACAGTGGGTGAGCTGCGTATCTATTTGAGACTTCTAACTTTAGAATTTTAGTAGTCACTTTGAGTCAATTAAATGGATATCTGGGACACCTCCATGGAGCTTAGATCCGTATTGAGTCTTCAAAGGGTCCAGTAAAGAAAATACACTCATTCCCCTTATTAATATATCTTTCTAGCTTTCTATAGTCCAGCAATCTCTACATTGTCCCAAGATATGACTGATAATGGCTGTCCCATGGTAAGGAAATTTTATAGCTTTCACAGTAGGGAAATTTTATAGGATTTAGGTCTTGAATTCCTCAGCCTCTGAGCAGTTGCTAATAGGTCTCCAAATGTACACATTTTCCAGGTTAATAACCAAGAGTCTTTAAAAAAAACTTTTTTGGTGTGTTATTTAATTTATTTTTATTTTTTTATTGCAGATTGATACGAGGGTACAAATGTTTAGGTTACATTGTTTTCATTTCTAAGGTAAAGTTCAAGTTGTAGTTGAGCCCTTCACCCAGGGGGCGTGCTGAACAGCCTCACACTGTGCAGATCAGATGAAATCTCGCCAATCACCCTCCTTCTTTCCCCTCTCCTTTCTTTCCTCTCCCTTCCCCTCACTAGGCTATACTTGTGTTTTTCTTTTATGTGGGCTTATAGTTGTTTATACATTGGTTTTATATTAGAATTGAGTATACTGGATACTTGTTTTTCCAGTCTTGTGATAGTTTACTAAGAAGAATGTGTTTTCAACTCCATCCAGGTAAACACAAAAGATGTAAAGTCTGCGTCTTTTCTTATGGCTGAATGGTATACATATACAACACTTTATTAATCCATTCATGGATTGAGTCCATGTCTTAGCAATTGTGAATTGTGTTGCAATAAACATTCTAGTGCAATGTCCTTGTGGTAAAATGATTTTTTTTTCTGGATAGATACTTAATAATGAGGATTGCAGGAACAAATGGAAGGTCAACTTTTAGTTTCTTTGAAAATTATCCATATTTCTTTCCATAGAGGTTGTTTGCAATCTCACCAACAGTGCAAAAGTGTTTCCTTCTCTCCACATCCACGCCAGCATCTGTTATTATGGTATATGTATACCATGAAATACTATGCAGGATTAAAAAATGGAGACTTTACCTCTTTATGTTTAGCCCTTGTTAGATTTTTTTTTGTTTTTATTAAGTTATTTGTACATAGATCATGAATACATTTATGCCACTATGGGATTCAATGTGTTGATTATTTGTACAAATTGGAGTGTTTACATCCCACTAATTAACATAGCCTTCACCTCGTTTACCCAATTACAGTGTTAAGACATTTGTTTTCTACACCTGATAGATCTAACTTGTATTTGCAATATTCTCTATAGGTGTGGTCCCCCATTAACCCTCCCTCTATTGACCCACCCCCCTCCCTTCCCCTCCACCTCCCCTTCCCTTCTACATCCTAGGCTATAGTTGTGATTCATCTTTCATATGCAAGAGTGAGTGATAATAGATTGGTTTCATAGTAGTACTGAGTACATTGGATATATTATATATTTTTTCCATTCCTGAGATACTTTACTAAGAACAATATTTTCCAGTGCCATCCATGTAAACATAAAAGAAGTAAAGTCTCCATTTTTTAATGCTGCATAGTATTCCATGGTATACCTATACCATAATTTATTAAGCCTTTGTTAGATTTATAGCATACAAATATCTTCTCTCATTCTGAAGACTGCGTGTTTGCTTTAGTTGTGGTACAAATCGCTGTGCAGAAGATTTTTAGCTTGATCATGTCCCATTTATTTATTTTCAGTGTAATAGCCATTCTTATCTAATGTCTCACCCTGGAGAATTGAAATAATGTAACCCTGAAGGCTTCCTTTTGCCTCCCAACTCAAGGCTCTGCCTTATGATCTCACTCTGGAAATCAATCTCTTACTTCAAGTTCCTAATCACACTGGGAGAAGATTGCAGTGCCCTCTGACCAGGAGGCAACTACTCCTGTCCCTACCAGTTGGAAGGGAAAAATAGGGTATTGGGGGGGTGGGGAAGGGGTGGTTTATTTGTTTCGTTTTTTTAAAAGCCTAACATTTACTGAGAATTTATTATGTGCAAAGTCTCATCCTAGGTACTTTACACAAATAACCTCATTTGTCAAAACAATAGCTCTGTGAGATAGGAACTATGTCATATTATATCCCTTTGCCAGAAAAGGAAACTAAGTCATGAGAGTTTAAATGACTTGCCCTAAATGGCACAGTTAAGTTCAGCATCCGGACTTTGAACCCACAATGCCTGGGTTCAGACACTGTGCTTCCTCAGAGTGGAAAAAGATTGCTCCAGTAAGCAAAGTTTGACTTTACTCTTCCCACCCAGAACTAAACTCCTAAATAGGAAAGGTGTGGTGAAAGGAATATCTTTATGTGCCCTCTAGTGGCAAAATGTATAACGAACCCAGCTCTGACTGGTAACTAAGTACAAATAGAGATTATCCTAGGTTGCACTTATATGAGAAGCAGTTCCAATTTTGCAGACAGTCTCAGTTCAGAGGTGAATGCCTGTGAAGTCTAAAGTTAAAAATTATCCCTAGTCCCTGGAGAACACATCCTAAACTAAAGGCAAGGTGTTGCGATTGTCACCATAATGGCAGCCACTAACTCTTCAAGCCATTTCTCAAGGGACATTCATATCAATTCGTTCATTTTCCCTTAGTGTAACGCTAAGAGGCAACATTCATGTCCTGACCTTAAAAGATGTCCTTGGGGTATCTGGAAAGTGGATCAGAGACTGAGTCTCAATTCCCTAAGCACAGTGATTCCGATCAGTACTTCAGCTTCAACCCAGACCACACCGATCAATGACTGCAGAAAATCCTTAGAAGGTAAGCATAACTGAATGAAGAGCTTGTATTACATATATTTTTGGTTAGAGAAATTATGCCCACAGATGGACCTAGGAGTCTTAGAGAGTTTTGTAAACATAATCCTAGGCCCACAATCCTAGAGAAGTAAAAGGGTACAGAGAAAATTCAGATGCGCAAATAGGATATGGCTAAGTCTTACTACTCCGGGCCTCAGTGTGACCATCTTCAAAATGGAAGTGTTGAGTTGGATTAGAAAATTCTTATACCTTCAACCCTGAATGCCTTCTTCATTCTTTAAGTTATGGTGAAAATCCACTCTCGACCTATAACTTCACGAGATGCTTCAAGAACGAAAGTATGGAGGATAAAGAGAGACACTGGAAAATAGGGAAGGTGGCCCTCCATCTGAGTAGGTAAACCACAGTCCTAAATACACCTCAGACACCTTGTTCCCCCTTTCACACTTCATATCAGCCACATAGACCTTCTGAATCTGCATCCATAGCACCTTGTTCTCCATCCCCGCCTCTACTACTTCTGTTCAGCCATACTCTTTCCTTGACCATTACTATGGAAGGAATTTTGTTGCCCGTCCCCTGGCCCCAAATATGTTGAGGTCAGAACCCTGACGACCTCAAAAAGTGATTATATTTGGAGATAGGATCTTTAAAGAGGTAATTAAGTTAACATGAGGTCATTCTGGTGGGTCTTAATCCAATGTGACTGATGTCTGTGTAAAAAAAGATTAGGACTTAATCATTTTGCAAATAATTATGATGCACAGGAAGAAGACCATATTAAGACCCAGGGAGAAGATGGCCAAGGAGAGAAACCTCAGAAGAAACCAATTCTATTGACGCCTTGATCTCAGATCTTTAGCCTCCAGAATTGCGAGAAAATAAATTTCTCTCGGTTAAGCTACCTGTCGTTGGCTCTTTGTGTGACGACCCTGGCAGACTGATGCAGATCTACTGTACAGCCTGTTGGTCTCTTTTTCTCTCTTCCCAGCTTCAACTCACTCCAATCTTTCCATATGGTTGTCAGAGGAACATCTCTGAAGTTCAAATTTGACAGTTTTATTTTTCTTCTCAAACCCTTCAAAAGCTACACAACCCTAACAGGATTCAATTCTAAACTCCCCGTATGAAAACCTCCCGCCCACCTCATAGTTGCATCTGTGGCGCCTCCTCCCTTTCAATCCCCACCATAGAACTCACTATCAACCTGTACTCTTGGGAATTGATTGATCTATTTTCTTGCCCTCCTTTTTATAAGCTATCCCTTCTGCCTGGAAGGTTCTTCTTGCAAACCAGACTACCCCAGACCCCTCTGATGAGAGATTAAGTAAGGAAGAAAAGTCACCATAACAAATAATATTTATTAATAAAAACAATCACTTCTAAAATGAATTTCCACTCAAATATCCCACTCCCTTATTACCCAAACCCAGAGGTCAATGTCTTCCTTGGTCTGATTATATAAATCCAAAAAGGCACTGCAAATTATTTTGCAAAGTGACATTTTAATCTTGCTCCATAAGCAGGATTTTCTCTAGATGTTGACCAACATAAAATTGCTCTAATAACACACGAAGCCATTGATAAATGAGGATCCATGAAAGTTACACTAGTTGAAAATTGAAAAGAAAATTGACAAGAACGATGATGTAATAGGTACTTTAAAAAATATTGTTTGGGGCGGCGCCTGTGGCTCAAAGGAGTAGGGCGCCGGCCCCATATGCCAGAGGTGGCGGGTTCAAACCCAGCCCCGGCCAAAAACTGCAAAAAAAAATTGTTTGATGAATAAAGCATAAGGAAAAGTCCCGAGGAAAACTGATTGGAACCTGAAATGTTTTTGCAAATAACTATGATTGAGATGTGAAAAAGGCAAACCTCCAGTGAAGTATGCTCTATCACAGTATCCTAGACTTTTTAAGAAAATTAAGAACATGGCCCACAATGAACAATTCCATTTCTTAGTGAACTTATTATCTTAAGACAGACATGTAAAAAACTGCATAATACTTAAATATAAAAATTCATGAAATTTCAAAATTTCACATCCCCATAACCAAGAAAAAGAACATTACCAGCAGTATGAAGCCCCCTCTTGCTTCATACCTAAAAGGCAACTAGGATCCTGACTTCTACCAACCTAGTTTTTGTCTTAAAACAAAAACTAACCCATATCCCCTAACCTGTAACCCCAAATCTATTTTTGTTCATTA
The DNA here is from genome assembly GCA_963574355.1 of Loris lydekkerianus. Taxonomy (NCBI): domain Eukaryota; kingdom Metazoa; phylum Chordata; class Mammalia; order Primates; family Lorisidae; genus Loris; species Loris lydekkerianus. Next base: position 9,117 of record CAUYPK010106596.1, read on the forward strand.
AAAAAAATTAATAGATTTATGGGATATAATTGTCCATTACTATGAACAATTATACAATAACAAATTGGATAACCTAGAACAAACAGATAAATTGCTAGACATCACAACCTACCAAGACTGAATCATGAAGAACTAAAAAATCTGAACAGAATAATGAGTAAAGAGATTGAATCAATAACAAAAGCTCCAATCAAAAACAGAAAAACCTCAGGACCTGATGGCTTCCTGCTGAATTCTAGCAAACTTTTAAATAAAAACTAATACCAATCTTTCTGAAACTCTCTCAAACAATTCAAGATGGGGGAACAGTTTGAAATTCATTTACAAAACCAACATTACCCTAATACTAAAGCCAAAGAAATTACAATAAAAAATTACATTGAATATCTCTTATGAACATAGATGCAAAATTCCTCCTCCCCAAATTCTAACAGCAGACCAAATTCAAGAGCATATTAAAAAGATCATTCATCATGATCAAGAAGGCTATGTCATTGAGATGCAAGAATGGTTCAACATTCCCAAATGAGTGAATATGATAAACTATATTAATAGAATGAAGGACAGAAACCATATGATTTTCTCAACATACACAGAAAAAATCACTTGATAAAATTCAGCATCCCTTCATTATAAAAACCTCTTCAACAACTAAGCATAGAAGAAACACACCTCAAAATAATGACCATAGATGACAAACCCACAGCCAAGATCATACATAATGGGGGAAAGTTGAAAGTATTTTTTTTAAGAACTGGAAAAGGACAAGAATGCTCACTTACATGTCTCCTATTCATCATAGTACTAGAAGTCCTAGCCAGAACAGTCAGGTAGAAGAAAGAATAAAAGGCATCTAGGGTGGTGCCTGTGGCTCAAAGGAGTAGGGCACCGGCCCCATATGCCAAAGGTGGCAGGTTCAAACCCAGCCCCGGCCAAAAACTGCAGAAAAAAAAAAAAAGGCATCTAAATTGGAAAAAGAAATTCAAATTATCACTGTTCACTGATGATATGTTCTTATATCCAGGAAAACCATAAAGACGCTACCAAAAATCTCCTTTATTTTATGAATGAGTTGAGTAACATTTCAGGACACAAAATCAGTGTACAAAAATCAGTAGTGTTTCTATATACAAATTATTATCTGTCTGAGAACCAAATCAAGAAGACAATCCTATTTATAGTAGCTACAAAGAAAGTACCTAGGAATAAATTTAACCAAGGAAGTGAAAAATCTCTACAAGTAAAACAGAAAACCCTAATGAAACAAATTGAAGAGGACACAAACAAATGGAAAAACATCTCATGCTCCTGGATCATAATAATATCACTAAAATGACCATATTGCCTACCACAACCTATAGACTCAATGTACCAATACTACCAATACTAATGTTTTCCATAGAATTAGAAAAACCATCTTAAAAACCACTTTAAAAGATTGTGAATAGCCAGGCAATCCAAAATCAAGAAGAATAAAACCGGAGGCATCACATTACCTGACTTCAATTTATGCTACAAGGCCCTGGTAACAAAAACAACATAGTACTGGTATAAAATAGGCACGTGGATCAATGGAACAGAATAGACAACCTAGAAATAAAGCCACATCTTTATAACCAACTGATCTTTGCCTAAGCTGACAAAAACATAAGGAAGCTACACTCTTTTCAAAAAAAAATGGTACTGGGAAAATTGGGTTGTCATGTGCAGAAGATTGAAACTCAACCCTCTATCTCTTACCATAGACAAAAATCAACCAAGGCTCGGCTCCTGTGGCTCAAGCGGCTAAGGCGCCAGCCACATACACCTGAGCAGGCAGGTTCGAATCCAGCTCGGGCCCGCCAAACAACAATGACGGCTGCAACCAAAAAATAACCGGGCGTTGTGGTGGGCGCCTGCAGTCCCGGCGACTTGGGAGGCGGAGGCAGGAGAATGGCTTGAGCCCAGGAGTTGGAGGTTGCTGTGAGCTGTGATGACATAGCACTCTACCCAGGGCAACAGCTTGAGGCTCTGCCTCAAAAAAAAAAAAAAAAAGAGTTTGGGGTTGCTGTGAGCAGTGATGCCACAGCACTCTGCCCAGGGCGACAGCTTGAGACTCTGTCTCAAAAAAATAAAAATAAAAAATAAAAAACCCAAGATGAATGAAAGACTTGAACATATACCAAGCACAGTAGCTTGTGCTTGTGGTCCCAGCTACTCAGGATGCTGAGGTGGGAGGATCGCTTGAGCCCAGGAGTTTGAGTCTGCAGTGATCTGAGAGGCAGAGGGAGACCCCTGCTCTGTAAAAAAAAATACTTTAATGTAAAACCTGAAACTATAAAAATACTAAATAATGCCTGAATATTGGTCTAGGCAAAGAATTCATGACTAAGACTCCAAAAGCAGACCACAAAACCAAAAATAGACAAAAGAGACTTAATTAAACTAAAAATATTTTGCCCGTCAAAAGAAATAACCGATTGAAAAGACAACCTGCAGAATGGGAGAAAATATTTCCAAACTATGCATCTGACAAGGAACTAATACCCAGAATACACAAAGAACTTAACAAAAACAACCAAATATGCCCATCAAAAAGTAGGAGTAGAAATGAATAGTCATTTTTCAAAGGAAGCTATACAAAGGACCCATAGGCATGTGAAAAATGTTCAACATCAGGGTGGCCCCTGTGGCTCAAAGGAGTAGGGCGCCAGCCCCATGTGCTGAAGGTGGCGGGTTCAAACCCAGCCCCAGCCATAAACTACAAAAAAAAAAAAAAAAAAGTTCAACATCACTAATCATCAGAGATATGCAAATTGAAACCACAATGAGATACCTCTTACATCAGTCAGAATGGCCATTCTTAAAAGGGACAAAAAATAACAGATGTTGACAAGGATATGGAGAAAAGGGAACTCTTGTACACTGTTGGGTGGGAAGGTAAATTAGTACAACCCCTATGAAAAACAGTATGGAGATTTCTCAAAGAACTAAAAAATAATAGTTTTAGTTACTATTAATAGTTACCTTCTCCTGCATAAAAGACCACATAAATCTTAGAGGCTTGACTCCAGCAACCCCATTACTGGGTGTCTATCCCCCAAAAGGAAATCATTATATCAAAAAGACACTTGTGCTTGCATGTTTATCATAGCACTACTCACATAGCAAAGGTGTGGAATCAAACTAAGTATCCATTAATGGATAACTAGATAAAGAAAATATGGGAGATATATACATATATATATATATACACATATATACATACTTACATATATATACACACACGCACATGTGAGTCATAGTTTGTATGAAATACTATTTAGCAATAAAAAAGAATGAAATCCTATCTTTTGCAGCAACATGGATAAAATTGGAGGTCATTATCTTAAGTAAAACAAGTCAGACACAGAAAGACAGATACCACGTTCTATCACTTATAAGTTAAATGATGTGTAACCTGGACGTTTTCTTAGTTATTCTGTTAAGACATTTATATTCTACACCTAGTAAATTTCACATGTACCCTTGTAAGATGCACCGTAGAGGCTTGACTCCAGCAAAGTCACACCAATTACCCTCCCTCCACTCAACCTTCCCCCTCCCCTCCTTCTTTGAAATGATGGACTTGAAGACTCAGAAAAATAAGAGGGTGGGAGTGGGTGGATAATGAGAAATTATTTAATAAGTACAACATGTGTTATTTGGGTGATAGATACCTTAAACCCTTGAGTTCACTAGTGCACAACATATGCATGTAACAAAATTATACTTGTATGCCCTAAACTTACAGAAATTTTTTCAAAAGAGAAAATATTAATTAATTAAATTCCAGTGGAATTAACACAATAAACATTTTATTTTCTCAATAGTGTCACAGACCCGTGTGGTACACATGGATTTCTGGAAGTCTTTCTTCTGAGCTGTGATTCAGTGGTCTGATTTCCAAACATCATGTGGCTCCAACATCTTAGAAAAATTTTCTTTACTCAGGGAAGAAGCCGGATCTTCAAGAAGCAGATATCACTTCTCTTCACGTCCCACTGGTCAGAATTTGACATGTTGCCCCCATCTCACTGCAAGAGAGGCTAGAATATGGAGTTCTAGGTACCCAGAGGAACAGATGAGATTGGTGAGGAATTACTGTGGTTCTCTGCTGCCATTCTTAGGGGTCTCTAAAGGCTCTGACCACATCCTACTACTACGTACCTGTAACTCAAAGAATACTTACCTGAAATGAATTATAAGGATGTATAACAAAGTTCCAATAATGCTGGTCATGACTTTTTGATAACTATGAAATATCAAAAGATTAAATTTTTTAAATTAAATCATAGCTGTCTACATTAATGCAATCACAAGGTAAAATGTGCTGGTTTTATCTACAATTTGAAATTTTTTTTTTTTTTTTTTGAGACAGAGCCTCAAGCTGTCACCCTGGGTAGAGTACCATGGCTTCACAGCTCACAGCAACCTCCAGTTCCTGAGCTCAGGTGATTCTCCTGCCTCAGCCTCCCAAGTAGCTGGGACTATAGGCACCTGCCACAACGCCCGGCTATTTTTTGGTTGCAGCTGTCATTGTTGTTTGGCGGGCCCGGGCTGGATTTGAACCCACCAGCTCAGGTGTATGTGGCTGGCGCCTTAGCTGCTTGAGCCACATGCGCGGAGCCTGAAATGTTTTCATCAAACTGGTTAACATAGCCTTCATGGCATTTTCTTAGTTATTGTGTTAAGATATTTATATTCTACACCTAATAAATTTCACATGCATCCTTGTAAGATGCACCATAGGTGTGGTCTCACCAATTACTCTCCCTCCACCCATCCTCCTCACTCCTCTCCCCTTTCCCCTTCTTCTTGGGCTATAATTGGGTTATAGCTTTCATAAGAAAGCTATACATTGGTTTCATAGTAAGACTGAGTACATTGGATACTTTTTCTTCCATTCTTGAGATACTTTGCGAGGAAGAGTATGTTCCAGCTCCATCCATGTAAACGTGAAAGAGATAAAGTCTCCATCTTTCTTTAAGGCTGCATAATATTCCATGGTGTACATATTTTTTAAACAATTTTTTTTTCATATTCTTAGTGCCCCTGCTCTGCCAGACCCTAATTACAGACTTCTAACACTCACTGGGCCTTCCAGCACTGTCATCTCCATGTCTTCTTTCTCTATATTCAATAAATGTTAGGTATCCACTGACAACCACAAAGAGCTGGGTTTGGCACGTTCCTGCCTCCTGGTGGAAACATGTAGCCAGGACCAGAATCTTGAACCCTCATTTTCCAACCAGAAGTTAATAGATTACTATGCTATTAATAGTTACCTTCTCCTGCATAAAAGACCACATAAATCTCAGAGGCTTGAATCCATCATTTTATTTAGCTCATGATTCTGTGGATTGACTCAGCAGTTCTCCAGGTCTGATCTAGTTTGGCTAACCCCTCTGGACTCCCTCATGTGTTTGAGCTCAGCTGGCAGCCATGTGGTGTTTGAGTGATCCAGGAAAACCTCACTCTATATCTGGGATTTAAATACATGTCATGTAGGGCACTGTAAGTTTTTTCTACATGGCTTCTCAACTTCCAGCAGGCTGGGTTTGATTCATGTACATGATGAGAAACAGGGATGTGGAGAAAAGGGAACTCGTACACACTGTTGGTGGGAATGTAAATGAGTACAACCCCTATGGAAAACAGTATGGAGAGTTTAGGGTCACAGGTGCAGCAATTAGATGAAGCCCAAATGCATAGTAACTTTTCAAGTTTATGCTTGCAACCTTTTTGCTGACAACCTGTCAGCCTAAGTTAGTCACCTATTATAGTGATTGGTTTATTGTTTCCATAACATAATACCCAGGACTTGGTAATTAATTAGTAAGGGAAAAAGGTTTGTTTAGCTCATAGTTCTATAGGCTGGGAACTTCAAGGGCATGGTGCTGGCTTCTGGCAAGGTCACACAGAGGGAGTAGGCATGTGTGAAAAAGGGACCAAACAGGAGGAGGAATCTCACTTTATAACTTTATTAGTTCTTGTGGGAACTAATCCATTACTGTGTATGAGAACTCACTCCTTCGAGATAGCACTAATCTATTCAGGGAGAATCCACCCCCATGACCCAAACAATTCCCACTAGGCCCTACCCCACAACACTGCTGTACTGCCAATTGCACTTCAACTTGAGTTTTGGCAGGGACAAACCACATACAAACCGTAGCATTTGACAAAATCCAGCCAAGTAGCGGCAAAAAGTTCTAAATGGAACTTAATGGAAAGATCAGCAACAGCCCAGGCAAGGGCATTGGTGCAGAGAGGGAAAGAACTGTCAGCCTTTCGTAGTTTTTGATATTCAGGGGGATATTCTTTATAAAACACCTTTACTTTGATATATACATTATTTTTATTCACAACTAACTTTATAACATATCAACTTCTGAATTATAAGTGAATCTTTTTATGATAATACATTAAGATTTCAAAGTATGTTTCCTCAGCATAGCCTGACTCAACTTGAAAGATGCAAGAGAAAGCCTCCCTCTGGATAGAATGTCTAACTCTTATTCTGATAGTTTCAGAAAAATTATGCTTTCAAAGAATAAGGCTGCAACAATTGGAGATCAACACACTGTGTGCAGTCTTGTGGAGTATCCTGACCGTAGCCCTTGGTCTCTCAGGTCGTTTTAAAAAAATAATCTTCTTAATTAAAGCATTAATATAACATATCTAAAGAAAAGCACACAAATCATAAGTGTATAAGTCGTATGAATTATTCCCGAAATGAATAAGCCCATGTAACTATTACTCAAGTCAAGAAATAGAACTTTGGGCCAGAGACAGTGGCTCACGCCTGTAATCCTAGCACTCTGGGAGGCCAAGGTGGGTGGAGAGTTTGAGCTCACAAGTTCAAGACCAGCCTGAGCAAAAGCAAGACCCCATCTCCACTAAAAATAAAATACTATGGCAAGAGGACCTCTTTAGCTGGAGTTGGAGGTTGTTGTGAGCTATGACAACACAGTATTCTACCCAGGGGGACAGCTTGAGACTTTGTCTAGAAAGAAAGAAAGAAAGAAAGAAAGAAAGAAAGGAAGGAAGGAAGGAAGGAAGGAAGGAAGGAAGGAAGGAAGGAAGGAAGGAAGGAAGGAAGGAAGGGAAAGAAAGAAAGAAAGAAAGAAAGAAAGAAAGAGAAAGAAAGAAAGAAAGAAAGAAAGAAAGAAAGAAAGAAAGAAAGAAAGAAAGAAAGAAAGAAAGAAAGAGAGAGAAAGAAAGAAAAGAAAGAGAAAGAAAACAAACAAACTTTGGGCCAGACACGGTGGCTCATACCTGTAATCCTAGCACTCTGGGAGACCCACACAGGAGGATCCCTTGAGCTCAGAAGTTCAAGACCAGCCTGAGCAAAAGCAAGACCTTGTCTCTATTAAAAATAGAAAAGTTATCTATGTGTTATGGTGGGCGTCTGTAGTCCTACTCAGGAGTCTGAGGCAGAGGATTACTTGAACCCAGGAGTGTGAGGTTGCCAGTGAACTAGGCTGAGGTTATGGTACTTTTGTCTTAAGCAACAGAGTGAGACTGTCGAAGGAGAAGGAGAAGGAATAGAACTTTGCCAGCATTGTAGAACTTCATTTCTCTTTGTAAAAGTTATCACTGTCATGTAACAATTTTTTTTCTTTTTAAACTTTATATAAAAGGGAATTGTGGTTTTCTTTATTCATTGTTTAGAGAAATAGTCTATTCATTTTCATTGCAATTGCAATGTAATATACTTAGACTCTTGTTGATGTACTTTAGCTCTAAGATAAATTATACTTTTATGAGCATTCTTGACCATGCCTATTGCTAATATATATATTTATTTTCGTTTATGCCTATGAGTGGATTTGGTGAGACATATGGAACATATATATTCAATTTTTTATTTACATACCTATCTGCAGTGTTTAAGAGTTCATGTTGGTGCACATCCTTGGCAACATACTGAATCATCATTGTTCAGTTATTTTGGGTTTAAATCTGCTTTTCCTTGGTATTTGATAAGTATTGACACCGTGTCAAATGTTTAGTGGTCATTTAGACACCCAATTTTTTGAAGGGCCCATTCACATCATCTTCTCTTTCCATGATAAGAAATCAGGAAAATATAATCTACTTTCCTTCAATCAGTAAAATATAATCTATAATCTAAAATATAAAAAGCACTATCTTGGCTTTTTTGGTTGGAGTATTTTTCCAAATTTCAGTCTCCACCCAAGTTTTCTCCTCCAACTATGATTCTTTATAGAATAAAGTACAAATGCAAAATGTTGAAATATTCTTTTATAGTGGAAAGATTTGAGATAAAAGATTTCCAAGATTTCCACAAGCAGAAAAGTTTGGTAATCTTCAGTAATCGGTCATTAGTGACGGGGCTGGCATTGTTCCCCAGCTGACATTCTCTATTCTATTATAAGCAAGCTTCACAGATGAACTCACGCAGCAACTTTTACCATTTGCACAGTAGTGCACTTCCTGTTCAGATTTTCTGCATTTCACTCTGCACATTCCTTGGTCCTCCTCACACATGACTCCTCTCCTCATGTTCTGTCCTGAGGGCTTCATACCTCCTGGGAAATATTAATACATGGCTTTGGTTAGTTTTATGCAATTATGACAACAGAAGCCATAGAATGTTAAGTGCATAGGAGCTGGGGTCAAATTCATCTAGATGGACACAGATACACGTGCGCAATGCAATTTATTCACAGATTCATAGCCACACACTAAGTGAACATGGACACATGTCCTCATAGTAAACACTCAGAGGCGTACATTTATAACAATGGTGGATTGCCTGAGTGCATGGGTTCGAGACCAGCCTAAGCCAGAGTGAGTCACTGTCACTAAAAATAGCTGGGCATTGTGGTGGGCACCTGTAGTCCCAGCTACTCGAGAGGCTGAGGCAATTACTCAAGCTCAAGAGTTTGAGGTTGCTGTGAGCTATGATGCCATGGCACTCTACCAAGGGCAACAAAATGAGACTCTGTCTCGGAAAAAAAATACCAAAAAACAAAACAAAAAAAGTAGAAAAAAGTCACTTAGGATTATACATGTTTACACAAGCACTTTGCCTGAAAATACTTTATACAGTTGCTGGCGTATAGCTATCATTCTAAAAACATTAATCATTAGTAATATTTAGGTTTTTCTTTAAAAGAAGAAGAACCACCCCCTAAAAAAGAAGAGGAAGACGAGTCCCTTGGAAAGAAAACAGTAACCACTATCAAACATTTAGCACCACTCATGCCAAGAATTTTTTCTGTTACATCAATGAAAACTTACAACAATCTGTCATCTCATTGTCAAATAAGAAAACTGAGGCACGTAGATATACCACGTTCCTCCCCAAAGTCCCCACATGGTAAGAAGGAGATTCAAGATTTAATTTCTAGTCTACATGACTTGCAATTCTGGAGCTCTACTGTGGACTAGGACACTCCAAGCCCTCACTTACCCACAGAAACACTAGATCAACATCAGGACCAAAGTGGCTTGTGGGTGTTCAAGAAACCAGTTACAAAGCTGCGGCAACCAGGCAAAAACTTAACTCAGAAAAGCCACATTCAAAGCAATAGAAATTTTGTGTCATTTTTGTTCACCCTTTTGTTCACCATTTTGTCCCACCCTCTATTCCCGGCCATGTGGGACAGTCAAGAGGAAGCCACTGAATTCCCAGTTTCTCCCTTAGGATAGAAGGAAGAAAGTGGAACTTGCTTATAGCAGTCTGGCTTGTCTGAGGGATGAGTTGATGTCTTGCTTGGCACAAAGCATTGCCAGGAACTGTGGCATAGTTTGGACTTCAGGTTGGAGGCTGCCGAAAGCAGTGGTGGGCACCATGGCACATGAGAGCTCCAGGGGAAATGCAGGCTCATTGGAGCCTGAGTGCAAGAGATTACGGGGAGAGAAAAAATATACCATATACCTTAATGAGAATAAATGTGAGATTTTAAAAAAAGCTACTTAAAAGCAGCTACGTATGCAGAGGAATTAGAGGGAGGCAAAGCACATGAACAGGGCCAAGAACAACACATTTCTAGAAAAGACATGAGAAGACCTTGAGCTTTTATACCAAGCTGACTAATAAAAAGTGCATAGAGCCAATTTTCAAAAACTAGGAGAGGTGGCTATTTTTGAAAATCTCCAATTTTCAACAAAATATCACAAAGCATGCAAAGAACAGGGAAATATGATCCATTCAAAGGAGCAAAAGAATTTTCAGAAACAGACATTAATAAGACACAGGCTTCAGACTTGACAGATTTTAAAACAACTGTCTCAAGTGTAGTCACTGAGTTAAAAGAGAACATGGGGAAACAGCTAAAGGCAATCAGGAGAACGACCCATTTACAAAATGTGATGCCTCCAGCTGTGCTCTTTTCGCTTAAAATTGCTTTGGCTATCTGGGGTCTTTTTTTGACTCGATATGAATTTTAGGATTGTTTTTCTAATTCTGTGAAAAATCATGTTAATATTTTGATAGGGGTTGCATTGACTATGTAGATTGCTTTGGACAATGTGATTATTTTAGTGATATTGATTCTTCCAATCCATGAGTGTGGGATGTTTTCCCACTTGTCTATGTCATCTATGATTTCTTTCATCAGTGTTTTGTATTTTCCCTGTAGAGATCTTTTATCTCTGTGGCTAAATTTATTCCCAGGTACTTTGTATTTTTAGCTACTGTAAATGGGATTGTCTTCTTGGTTTTGTTCTCAGCTTGATAGTTATTTGTGTATAGGAATGCTACTAATTTTTGTATGTTTATTTTGTACCATGAAACTTTACTGAAGTCCTTCATGTTGAATGAGTAAAAGTTGAAAACATTAATCCTAAGAAATGGAACAAGGTAAGGAGGCCCACTCTCACCCTTCCTATTCAAAGTACAACTAGAAGTCCTAGCCATGGTGATCAGGGAACAGAAAGAAATAAAAGACATCCAAATTGGAAAAGAGGAAGTCAAATTTTGTCTGCTCACTGATGATATAATCTAAAAACCTGAGTGAAGTTTATCTTGCAATGTGTCTGTCAGGAATACTCTCATCTTCATGTATTTGGGGTATTTTTAAGATATAAAAGTATAGGTTTATTTTTGTAAACTTATAAAATAGGTATAATAAACAGAGGGAAGAGAGTGGGGGAAAGAAATAAGAAAGAGAGAGAAGAGATCAGGGAAAGAAGCTTTCTTTTCTTTTTTGAGACAGTCTCACTCTGTCATCCTGGGTAGAATGTTGGGGCATCATAGCTCAGAGCAACCTCAAACTCATGGGTTCAAGTGATCCTCTTACCTCGGCCTCCCAAGTAGCTGGGACTACAGGCGCCTGCCACAAGGCCCAGCTAATTTTCTATGTTTAGTAGAGAGGGTCTCACTCTGGCTCAGGCTGGTCTGAAACTCCTGAGCTCAAGAGATTTATCCACCTTGGCCTCCCCCAAAATCCTAGGATTACAGGCATGAGCCACTGTGCCTGCCCCAGTAAGTTTATTATTCATATCCTGAATTGATTTTTCTAGTTTCTTTGTGTTTGTCTTCAACATTCTCTTGGATCTCATTGTGCTGCCATACAATCCATATTTTGAATTCTTTTTTTTTTTTTGAGACAGAGCCTCAAGCTATTGCCCTGGGTAGAGTGCCATAGTGTCACAGCTCACGGCAACCTCCAACTCCTGGGCTTTAGCGATTCTGTTGCCTCAGCCTCCCAAGTAGCTGGGACTACAGGCACCCGCCACAACGCCCAGCTATTTTTTGGTTGTAGTTGTCACTGTTGTATGGCAGGCCGGGGCCAGATTCGAACCTGCCAGCTCTGGTGTATGTGGCTGGTGCCTTAGCTGCTTGAGCTACAGGCGCCACCCATATTTTGAATTTTTTATCTGACATTTCAGCATTTTTCTTTTGTTTATTATCCATTGCTAGGGAGCTGGTGTGATGCTGTGGGGGGCAATATAACAGCTTGTGTTTTTATACTGCCAGAATTGTTACCCTGGTTCCTTTTCGCTTGCAGAAGATATCACTTCTTATTTTTGAATTTACTTTTATTTGGATGGGACTTCTCCCACCCACCTTGAGGAAGTGACTGTAATGTGTGCTGTGTGTGATCATTTGGCATCAATTCTGAGTGCTGTCAGGAAGCCATGGCTCTGTATGAGTTCCGTGGTTATAGATACCCTTTGTGCAGTGCCTTTCTCAAATCTGGTTGTAGTAGAGATGTACTGGGCATATGAGCAGGCTCACTGCCTTCTGTGGGACCAGGATTGCAGAGGTCTCAGGAAACTTACCTCATTTCCCAATACTGAGCACTTCTGCCAGTAGGTTTTTTTACTGGGCTGCACAGTTCAACCTCCAAGCCTGTCAGTAGCATTTACTGGTAAGAGACGGTTACATCAGAAGCAGTTTGGTATGTGTTTGATTTTTGTTTACGAGGAGATCTCTCTGTTGTGCTAGACAATGGGCCAATCTATGCAATGTCCAGTGCCCCGAGTTCCCTGCTCATCCTTGGAGTGGGAGACAAAGCTGGAAAGGGTGCAGTGCCACATTTGCCCACAGATACCCCAAAGATGAACACAGGTTCCACACCTGATGGGAGTGGCAAGGGGAGCTCCTGGTGAATTGTACCAAGTTCTCCATACTGGGGGTGTTGCACCAGCTCCACATTCTAGACTGGCGGAAATATGATGCACTTCCCTATCACACCCCTGTCCCAGAGCTTGTGACTCTCAACTGTGACTCTCAATTCAATCAGATGCTCATCTAGCTCCAGGTCACAATGTCACTGAGAGCCGCATAAAACACCTGTCCTACAGCTTTCTGCTTAAATTATTTGGGGGTAGAACCTCTTCCCTTAACTCAAAACAGAGAGCTTTGTGGCTTGACCACTCTCCTCCACAGGGATGCTGCTGCTCTTTGTAGATGGGGGAGCCCCATCTTTTGGCACATGCAGGTACGTAGTAGGCATGGTGGTTCCAGCAAGTTTGGGCTGGTGCAACCTCAGACTCCAGGGAAGGGTGTTCATGAGCCAGTGGTGACAGACTAGGTTAGGCAATTCCCAACCCCCAGGCTCCTGGATGCATGCTTGGGTCCTAGAGTGACTGGACCTGGGATGGGTCAATGGATTTGTCCTCCGGCCACCTGGGTTTAAGCACCGGCTGTGACAGGGTTGGTGAGCTGGTCCCTGGCCGCTGGTGGAAGACTCAGGTGAGGGCAGGTAGCTGTACTGTGGACCTGCCACCAGGGAGGCCAGGCCAACCTCGGTGGAGGCAGACAGCTGTTGCATGCGTAGCCTGCTTGCGGCTCTACCTCTCAGCAGCAGTGGAACCTGTCCTCAGAGCACTCAGAGCGCCTGGCCTTCCTCTTCCCTGTGTCCCAGTGGCAGCAGAACCAGAGGCAGCCTAGAGCATGACGGATTCCTCTAGGACTGGGCTCTCTGAATGGCACAGAGCTGCAGCTGCTCAGGCTCAAAAGCCTGTGGGACTCCAAATGAGTTTAAACAATGGCCCTGCACAATCTTTGCACAGTCCCCCGTGTTAGTCTAGGACCCCATGAGGTTCCAGGGACTTTCCTGCAAATAGGATTTTAAAAGTCCCTAGCGGGAGTGCAGAGTCCTGGGGAACTCTCACTCCTGCTCTCTCTGCATCAGGGACCTTCTCCCATCTTCCTGCTGATCCAGGCCACACAGGTGGCCAGCCTTCCTCTCTTTTGCTTCCCCCTTCTTCCTGTTGCTTCTCTGTTGAATGCCAACATTTTCTCTTAGTTGAGAACAACAGTATCTACTCGTTATTTTGATTCCTCTCTCTGGGAGAGGTGTCCACTAGCCTCATCTATTCAGCCATGTTGAACCAGAACTGCCCAGTTTTTAACTGGGTTAATTGTTTTCTTCCTATCAAGTTGTTTGAGATCCATATACATATATAGATATCAACCTCTTATAAAATGTATAGCTTGCAAATATGTTCTCCCATTCCATAGGTTGTTTCTTCAATCTATTATTGGTTTCTTTACTATGCACAAGCGTTTTAGTTTTAAATAATTCCATTTGTCTCTTTCTGCTTTTGCTGCTTGTACTTTTAGGTCATATCAAAAAATATCCAAAAATCATAGACATCCCATGGCCATGGAGTTTTTCCCTGTTTTCTTCTAGTTTTTTAACAGTATCAGGGCTTACATTTAAGTCTTTAGTCCATTTTGAGTTGATTTTGCACATGACATGAGATGAGGAGTTAATGTTATTCTTCTGTATGTATATGCCCACTTCTCCCAATGTGATTTATTGAAGGGACTTCCTTCATTCATTGTGTAGTATGTACATCTTTATTAAAAAATCAGTTGACTTTAAATCATGAGTTTATTTCTGGGGTCTCCATTCTGTTCCATTGGTCTGCATGTCTATTTTTATGCCAGTACCATGCTGTTATACTTACTATAGCTTTGTAATATATACATTTTGAAGTCAAGTAGTATAATATGTCTGACTTTGTTTTTTTGTTCAAGTCTCTTTTGGCTATTTGGGGTCTCTTGTGATTCCAAACAAATATTAAAACTGTTTTTTTCCTATTTCTTTGAAAAATGTTATTGGAATTTTGGTAGGGATCTATAGATGGCTTTGGGTAGTATGAAAATTTTAATAATAAGAATTTTGCTAATCCATGAATATGGCATATCTTTTCATTTATTTATGACTCTCTAAATCTATTTTATTAACATTTTATAGTTTTTAATGTATAAGTCACCTTCTTCATTAAATTCATTTCTAAGAACTTTATATTTTTGTGGCTATTGTGAATATGATAATTCTCTTGATTTTTTGAGAAAGTTTATTGTTATAGTATAAAAATACTGATGGTTTTTGTGTATTTATTTTGTATCTTGCATCTTTACTAATTTGATAGTTCTAACTTTTGTGTGTATGGTCTTTAGAGGTTTCTGTATATAAAATCATATCATCTATAAACAGTGGCAATTTTAATTCTTTCTTTCTGATTTGGATACCTCTTATTTCCTTTTCTAGCCTAATTATTCTGGCTAGAATTTCCAATGGATAGAAATGCTAAGAGTAGGCATATTTGTTCTTGATCTTATAGGAAACATTTTCAACTTCTCATTATTGAGTATGATGAAAACTGTGGCTTATCATACATGGCATTTATTGTGTTGTGGTATATTGCTTCTGTATCTAATTTCTTAAGAGTTTTTAATCATGAAAGGATGATGGGGCCAGATGTGGTGGCTCATGCCTGTAATCCTAGTACTCTGGGAGGCTGAGGTGGGTGGATTGCTTGAGTTCACAAGTTCAAGACCAGCCTGAGCAAGAGCAAGTCTCCATCTCTAAAAATAGCCAGGGCATTGTGATGCGCACCTGTAGTCCCAGTTACTCTGGAAGTTGAGGCTAGAGAATCACTTGAGCCCAAGAGTTTGAGGTTGCTGTGAGCTATGACACCATGGCACTCTACCAAGGGCGACAAAGTGAGACTATCTCAAAAAAAAAAAAAGAAAAAAGGATGATGGATTTTATCAAATCCTTTTTCTACCTCAACTGAGATGATTGTAGTATGGTTTGAGTCCTTGACACTGTTAATGTGGTGTACCACATTTTTATTGATTTGCATATATTGAACCATTCTTGTGTTCTTGGAATAAATGCCGTTTGATTGTGTCAAATGATCTTTTTAATGATCTATTGAATTCAACTTGCTAGTAAAAGGCTGAGAATTTTTACATCAATGTTCATAAGAGATAATGAATGACCTATAGTTTCTTTCTCATAATGTCATATTATTATTTCCTTAAACATAATTTCTACACCTTTGGCCCTATCTTCTCCATTTTGATATTTGCTCTTTTGATGTTGTCTTATAAATCTCATAAGCTTCTTTTGTCGCTCTTTAACTTTTTTTAATTAATATTAAATCATAGCTGTGTACATTAATGCGATCATGGGGCAACATACACTGGTTTTATAAACAGTTTTCATCACACTGGTTAACATAGCCTTCCTGGCATTTTCTTAATTATTGTATTAAGAAAATTATATTCTACATTTACTAAGTTTCACATGTACCCTTGTAAGAGGCACCGCAGGTATAATCCCACCAATCACCCTCCTTCCGCCCATCCTCCCCCCTCCCTCCCTT
>CAUYPK010106597.1:0-29506 GCA_963574355.1 Loris lydekkerianus
AATGCTTACATTGAACTAAGTAACACATCCATCACAATTATACTCATTTCTTAATAGTTTTGAAATGTACCATTGCATCTCAGAAGGATTTCTCTTGAAAACTAACTTGTACACTCCAGACTGTTTCTTTGAAGAGTCCCTAACCAGGGACACTCAGAATAAACTGAGAGCATGTGGAGTTTGTGTGAATCTCCTCACACTAAGGCAAACACGTTGCAAGACAAAATTGACCAGGCATGTAAGGATAAGAAGCCTGATCATAATAGATTAATCACCTGCAGGAGGGCATCCTCCTCTTCCTCTCTCTCCCTTGATTCTGACCTCTAAAGCTACAGGCTGGGTAAATGGGTCACATGAGAGGCTCTCAGGTGGCCAAGCCACCCTCAGGAGGAGTCACTGGTGCCCTCTGACCCAAGGAAAGCACTTTCTTTTATAGAAATGAAATGAGGCTTTAAGGCTGGCAGAGGCAAGGACATTGTGTAAAGGACACTGTGGAGGGAAAGGTTGACTTTTACAACCCAGAGCAGAAACTCGAAGCTCTTAGTCTTCCCTCATCCCCTCACCCTCCACATTTATTTTCAAAAAGCGACCAATTCTGACTGGTTATCAGTTTTGCTCCACCCCATTCTTCTAAGTCAGCTTTTGTGCAGGAAAATAGAGAACTGTTTTTACTGCCTTATCAGAGTCCCAGGAAAGGGGAAAGGAGCGTCTGGCTAGCTATCTGTGCTTTGCTTGGGGACAATGAAATGCTGAGAGCAGCCCCATGGGCCAGGGGCTGCCACTTCAGTCCCCCAGAGTGTCTGCAAGGACCCGGGAATGAGGGGATGGAGGAGGGGCTATGCTGAGCCTGCTGAGAACATAATAGCCCCTGGGGTGGGCTGTTGCAAACAGGAAGGGTGTGGGCAGGATCTGAGTGCAGCTGTGCCTGCCGCCCATTCCCACAGCCTTTGATCAGCGGGCAAATGGCATTTTGTGCCCTGAGATAAATGCCTGGTCAGAGGGTGTGGGTGGCTGTAGAGGGGGATAAGGATTAAAGATGAAGGTGCTTTATGGCATGTCTTAAGAATGTGAGTTTCAAACCTGGGATCAAGGAGGTGCTAGGTATGAGGGAACAGAAAGGTTGCCCATGAATGCATTCATTCATTCATTCATTCATTAAACATTTGTTATGTACCCAGAAAATTCATAGCCCTGTGCTGGATACTATAAGGGATACAGTAGTGAATAGCACATAACACTGTTTTTTGTCTAGTCTAGTGAATCTCAAGCATAGGAAGGTTATCTAGGGTGTCACAAATTGAAAGGTTAGGTAACAAGGGGCCAGGCACACCTTTAGGCTATGTCCATTCTCCCTACCATGGAATCAGATACTCAATGCCCCCACTCCAGACTCTTCCCCTCAGGGAGTGAGAGCCTGCAATTTGGAATCACTGTAAGCAAGGACAACTTTGAGCTTGTAACCTGGGTAGAGGCAGGTTCACAAGAGCAGAAACTGTTTTGTGCTCAGTCTAATAGCAAAATTAAGACTTGCATGAAAACACACAAATAAAAACAAACAACCAAAGCCTCCAAAACACACCATAGAGAGTGGGACTGCCATAGGGGAGACGATCTTGAACAGCCAGAGTGGAGAGGAGAGATCTACTCCAGCCAGGGTGGTGACGGTGATACTGAGCAGGCCAAGATTTTTGTGGAAGGTGTGATTCCTAGAGGAGGTCTCAACAGATGGGTGAGATGGAATTTAGATGTGTAGTGATGGTTAAGGGGTGCTGGGAAGGATGAGATGGGTAGAAAGAGCATTTGGAAATGTCATAACCAGAACACAGTGTGGGATGTAGGATGAACACATCTGATAGAAAATAGCTCAGTTTCAGCCATGCCCACACCTGTAATCCTAGCACTTTCAGAGGCTAATGTGGGAGGACTGCTTAAGCTTCAGGAGTTCAAGACCAGCCTGAGCAAGAGCATGATCCTGTCTCTCCTAAAAATAGAAAAATTAGTAGGGTGTTAAAGCAGGTGCCTGTAGTCCTAGTTAACTCAGGAGGCTGAGGCAGGAGGATCATTTGAACCCAGGAGTTTGAGGTTGCTGTGAGCTAGGTTGACGTCATAGCACTGTAGCTTGAGCAACAGAGTGAGACTGTCACACCCACAAAAAAGCTCATTCTCAGTTTGACTGAGAATGTATAGTTTACCTCAAGACCCAGAAGGCTAGAAAGTAAAGTAAAGCCATTCTCCAGACAATTTTGAATGCAGACTAAGGGTTTTAACCCTGTGATCAGGCCACAGTTAGTGGGGATGTTATCCCTTCACCAATTACTTGCCAAACCTGGACCTTCCAATAGCCTAAAGAAAATTCCCCCAGATCCTGGGTTTCAATGTCCTGTCTCTGGGGCCACATAGAAAGTCTGAGAACAACACACCATAAAAACATCAATAAATGACCCAATTTCTTTCAAAATTTTTTGAGACAAGCAAATGCCTCTTATCATTCATTTATCTATTTGTAAAACAAAGATCTCATAAGGGCATACTATTTTCTAAGCATTGTTCCATATATTACGGGATATAGCATTGGACAAAAAAATGCAACGTCCTGCCCACCAGGACATTCTATTCTGAGAGGAACATCCAACATGCAAACCGAACAAGTCAGGGCTCAGAGGAAGAATAATGCAACATACAAATAAAGAAATGGTGTTGGTGGGTCGGTTTATATAGAATGATCAGGGAAGGGACATTTGGGCAGCAACACAGCCAACAGGTAGAGGGAAAAGCATTCCAGGTAGAGTGGAATTCTTGAGTGAATTTGATCCTTCTAGGGGATATGAGGAGCAGGTATGTTGCCAAGTTCTCTTACGATAGGCAGAGAGAAGAAAGGATGAGAGGACAGGCAGGGCAAAGCCAGAGCTGTGTGCTTGAGCAGGAAACAATCCCATGGCCCGTTGTGGGCGTTGCTTAATAAAGTCTTCTTCAGAGGAAGGGTAACAAAGCTTACCAAAAAACATCTCTGTGGGCCTTGATTTTGGTGAGCAATCTCAGATCAAGAAAATGCTGTGGTTGAGCATGATACTGAACATAGTTTTGGAAGGAGACTGAAATTTTAAAAAGTTGCTGAACTGTTAGTGATGGGGAAGGGCTTCCTATAAGTCAGTTCTTTCTTAATCCAAAAAAATCACCTTACTTGTTTGAGGTGAAAGGAAGGATAGTATCTCTCTTGCCGGCTGCCAACCAATGACTCACTAGTAACAATTTACTAATGTCAACTTGTAGCTACTCTCACTGAGATGTGTTTGGTTGGAATAAAGAACGAGTATCAAGAGCATATGTATTGTGGTCATTGTCACTGTGTACTGTTGGACCATCTTTTGGTTTGAACTTTTTTATTGTAGTCATTTGGGGTCTGTGGTTTTATTTATACAGCACCACCCCAAATAAATTGAACAGTGAAAAAGTCAACCAACTAGCTGACTGTGTTACCTTTATGTCATGCCAAGGATTTTATTATTTTCTAACTGTACCAGAATGAGTACTTTGGTGGGTAGCAGGTTCAGATTGGTGTAAGTGTTCCTTCTGGTTTACGTTATTTTTGTTGCCACTTCTTGAAGATGTATTTTATAAGATGAAACCGGTCTGTGTACTTGCACAAGGCTTAGCAGAGTTGCTGTTAATGTCAATATTTGCTTTTACTAAAACTCAAAACTCCATCCCCAGTGGCAATGCACCAGGCTCTGCAGCAGCTGGAGGCTCATTTATAGTATAATCACTCCCTTTCCTAAAGGTGGAAGGGCTCATGGAGCAGCTGTGGTCCACTGTTTTGATTTATCAGGATCCAGAAGAAGGCTACACACAATATTCCTGTAAAGGTGGGGCCAATTTTTAGTATCTCTTATTCTCAAGAGAATTATTATTATTTTTTTCTATTTGAACTGGCTCATGTGAGATGCCCATGGATGCCATTCCATTATGCACGGCATCTCACACATCTTAACCAACTAGAAAGGGCTGTAGAGAATTGCATGGACTTGATCCACTCCAGAAGGTTTAGGGATAGCCTCAGTGGCTCAAACTCTAGTTACTTGTTTTAAAACGTCACAAGAGCCCCTTGATGGGGTTAAAGCTGCGTATCCCCAGGTGTGAGCTGTGTACTTGTGCGTGTGTATTGCGTGGGTGGCTACAACTGGGTCAGCATTTCTCAGGGGTTGCTATTAAGCTCTTAGATTCCTTTTATTCAATCTGCCAAGCCATATGAGGCCCTTTGAAGATGGCCACTTTTTTATATTTACAAAAATCATGCCATTTAGTTGACTTCTCTTAACTTTTTAAAGCATTTGTTTTGAAATTTCATTTTATACAGGAAATAGACATAATCACCAATAAATGTAACTTTAATAACTTAGACCCTGGGAGCCTTTCCTGGTTGGCAAAACATTCCCTCCACGCTGCAAATCCTTCTTATGAGATATCCTACTTTTTATCTGAAGTTGAAAGTCAGAATTAATCCATATGATTAGGAAAATCTTTCTAAAAGATACCCTGCATCCTTTTTAAAATTAAACTCTGCTCAGAAGTTTCCTTTCTTTTCTTACTACAATGATAGTGTCAATGGTAAAAGTAAAAGTAGATCACAAGTATTTTTGGTGTTTTCCATAGGTATTTTCAAATTCAAAGACAGTGGGATTCTCTGCATTTATTATACCACAAAGAGTAACATTAGAATATAATTTTGAACAACAAATTGGTCAACATACAGAGGTGGTCAACATAAGGAACTAGGCCTACTCTACTGATATGTACAGGTGGTGGTGTCTGGTCTATGAAAATTAGGTCAATTTAAGGAGGTGGTCAACTATGGAGGCTCTACTATATTAATAATCAATATTAATTTTACTATATTCAATGTACCAAAGAAGTTGCAGAAGTATATAAAGAGAAAGGTTTAATTCTTTAAATCAAATTATCCATTCAAGAAGCTCTCACATTATATATACTGCGTATACATGCTTGAGCGAACACACATACAGGGTTAATCTGCTTTGTAGAGTCTAAAATGAAGAAACCCTTCTGCAGATAGCATTTCTGAAGGTTTCTCACCCTTCCCGTTGCTTTCCAAGGCATCAAACAATGTAGCTCCTTCCCAGACAATCAGACTTACTATTAAAAAGTAACATCAGCCACGGGAATTATAAAGAGAGAAGAGATATGCTATAAACAGGGATAAACATCTTTTTCATGCAAAGCTGTCAGATGGGTTTAAGCAGAGACCTGCTCCTTGTCCCCACAGCAGCCCCCCCTCTTTCCTGTCCAGGGACCAATGAAGCAGAGCCTTCCCTTCTAAGTGGCCCATCGTGAAAGGCTCAGATAAGGCCCAAAGTTGCCCTCAATAGACTTAAAACCCCCATGACTGGGACAAAGTGGGAAAGCTCTACTTTTGTTACCACTCTATCAAAGAGAAAAAAAATCCAAAGAAAACATCCACTGTACAAAGCCGACCATTGTGCGCTGAGAAACCCTGATCCTTCGCTATTGTCTTCAGTCTTACTTATGCAACACAGATGATTTTTTCAGAGCTTTAGCAAAACTATCAGCAGGGCCATGCTAATACTCTATGTTTATTTGGCTAGCACACTTTCCATTTGCTAGAGGAAAAAGAGTATAAATATTCCAGTCTTTTAACTGTCTTTACACAAAAAGTGACAAAGGAAAGAATAATGCTTATTTCTGAATAGCAAAGCTTTCTTACTGTGAAATGCTCAAACAAGAAGTGTTTTTAATTCCAAGCCTTCATAAACTTACTCGACACATATGATATGTAGATATATTATATATTTATATTATTTATTATGCAGTATACATTGATTACATAATATGCATTATTACTTCAATCCTTCTATATGGGAACAAGTGCAGGTCCTAGCCCTGGTGGCTTTTTCTGGCCAACTCTAAAATCCAACTAGGCTTTAAATTATTATAAAATTATACGTAATGCTTTCAATTCATGGGGGAGCTAGGAAATGGAGGGAGAGGTGGAGAATACCAAAGACAGTGAGATGGAGAATAGGCTTTGTGACCCCATAAATTGCAATTCCATACCTTACTCATTAACAGTCCTTGTAAGTGTTGTTTTGTCTTGACTTTTGAGCTATACTATTGGGATATTAATACAGACCTCCAATTACCCATTCAAAAACCTCCATTGTGAAAAGATCGTGACATATACACGTACAAGGATAAGTACAAGAGTAGATAACAGTGCAGAATGACTTAGATTTCTATTCTACCTCACCTTGAGGAGACTGAGAAACTTTTGCTAGATTGTGCCAATGAGTTTTGAACAAAAATTTATTACCCATTTAACATACATGTATACCTATTCTGTTCCAGGGACTGTGCCAGATACTAGAGGAATTCGGCAAAGTTCTTCACGGACCCTCAAATGTTTGGGTTGTATTTATTCTAGAGATATACTTTAACTATTAAAAAAAAAGAAAAGAAATGGCAGGCATGTTCAATGTGCTAGATATTAAGTGTTGCGTGCACTTTAGATACCACTGATGTCTTGTATGTTAACTCATTTTTGTATAGACTCAGAACACAGCTATTCCTCTTTTGTCTAAAAATAGTTTTACTTCTCCTAAATGTGTCAGTGATTATGAATATAATGGTGCCTAAATGTTCTTTAAAAATTCAGGACTTCTCACATCTACTCAGGCAATACTGTATAATTGTCACATGTATGTTGTACTCAGTGAAACACCAGGTCAAGCCCAGGAACCAATCAGAACACAGCTCCCAGCAAAATTGTACAGCTGTGCAATAATAAATGGTAAGCTATCTTGTTCAGTATAATTTGGGACATTTACTGCAATTTTGAGTGCTTTCCTTACTCCCTTCATATTGATGAAAAACAAGGAGTAATTGTTACATATTTGGAATCCCACTGTTGGTGATTCCATTTTTGGAATGAAATGTTCCCGCTCACTTTTTTTTTGAAGAAATTTAATTGGTGATGAGATTGCAAGGAGAGCTGTACAAAAGTTCCACCATTTGTAAAGACCTACATGGTTGATTTAGGATTTTTTCTCATTACTGTACAACCAAAACAAAATATAGCAAAAAATAAAATATTAAGGCTGATTTCAAATTATTTTCCAAATCAAAATACTAGTGGTAGTCAATAATTGATACTATAATACATCAATGTTACAAAGTAATTATATGAAATAAATATACTAATAATATTTTGTGTGTTTATATACTGGAGCATAAAGGACTGGTAAACAAGTATGGAAACCATGGCTGTGTGTATCACTTTCTCCTAGAGGGAGTTCATGGTGAAGGGAGGAGCCAAATGCTACAGAATCTCTATTGAAGACAGTGCTGTTTTCCCTGTTGCCCGATAAAAAGGAAACTTAAACCCTAAATGTGTAGTTTGTATAGTAACACAGACAAAAATGTTCTATGGCACAACAGGATGTTGTATAGAATTGCAAGTGAGATTGTCTCTAGATAAGGACCCTTTTGCAAAGGCATTATCAAAGTGCACTTCACCCCCCCTCCCCCCCTTCAAAACTGTGAGTGGCTCTGAGCAGGTGTTGCGTGCACTTGCCTGGCTCTGTGAGCCTTGTTTCTGCTTTAACCAAAATGCCAATTCATCCTTAATTCTTTAAGGAATTGCAAGAAAAGTCACAGGAAAATAATTTGGGTGTCCAAAACTGAAAGCACCAGCTTTCTAAATATCATGACAGAATATTTCCTTGCTGTGGGCAACATTTAGAGAGAGGGACATCCTTACTATCCATCATTGTTCTATTAACATCATAAAGTCAATACCTTCCTATTCCCAGATCGTATAAACTGAAAGGAAGGAAACAAAAAACAGAATGTGACCTCACAGCTGCTGAAGCTGATGATGAAGTTCAGCTGGAGGTTATACCACATACATTTGTCTCCAAAAGTTTTTGATGGTGATATTCCCTTTCAGAAGTTCTTAACCTTCCTAATGCCGCAACCCTTTAATACAGTTCCTGTGGTTGATGACCCACAGGTTGAGAACCTCTGTCTTAGATGATGACGTTTGGATGGTGGTTATATGTTGATCTCAGGAAGTTTTTGTGTATTTCAAAATAGGACAGGGGTGTTAGAAAAGCCTTTATTAGTGCAGCGCCCTAAGTAAGTAAAAATATTTTATTATTCTTCCATTTATCACCTTTGACAGTTTAAATGTTGTTATAGGAATGTTTATAATAATATTCCTATTGACCTTCATATTAATGGTTTACAAATATTTTTGACCTGTTATGCCTAAATAAGATAGTCAAATGGATACAAATTTCCATTTAGAATCCAAGGATGTTTATTTTATTTTATTCTTTAGGATATTAGTGTGATAAAATCATCTTCCCGACAACTCACAAGCACCCAGTTGCTTATTTCCTTAGATCGTCCTGGTCCAATGAATTTACACACCTCTCCTGAAACGTGCTTGCTAATTCACTTTTCATTCCCAAACCTTACCTGCTTCTTCTGTCCCTTCTTCAAGTGGGACATTTTTAATTTGTTTTTCTGAAAGGAAGATCATTTTCGGTTTCTAAGATTATACTCTTCTGCACTTTCTGCCAACGTTCAGGGGATTCGTAGGATTCTCTTACAGCCTCATCTATATTCTCTCATTTTTCACTTTAGAACAACCACCTTGACCTTGCCTCAAGACGGGTGAAGGTAATCAACATACTTACCTTTCCCAGCATTGAAATATTTCCTAGGGGTCACCACCCAACTAGAGGGAACCTCAAGTAGTGACTAAGCCATGAAAAGATCCTTGATCATCTGAGCTCTCTCATTGCCTACACGAGACACTTTAAACAAAAGACGCTCAGAACCAATCATCTGTAAATCCTGCCAGTGTAAAAGCAACCCAAACTTCAAAAACATGTTAAAACAGGTGGAAAGGGATGCATCCTTCATGCTCAATGGACTATATGTTTCAAATCACTGTTTTTCTTTTACCGAATAACTGTGTGGGGACAAGAGTAGCCTAGAGGTTAGTTTTGGTCTGGGTTCTTGGGATATAAGCTAGATGGGACTTATTTGGTGTTCTTGAACAAGTCCCTCCTTGCAGCTATTTACCTAGTAGAAATAATACCTCCGTCCCGAGGGTCCTGAGGCTTACTGCTAGTGAAGTGCTCTGGAATCCGCTGCTGAAAGGCGCTCAACCAGTTCAAAGCACCAGTATTAAGGAAGGTTTATCATATTTATAAACCAGTAAATCCTTCCCATGGGTGTAAAATGATTCTTCCTAGTTTTATTTCTTACACAGACTTTGATAGCTTCAGCTTCTTCCATACTGTCAACTTAACAATGTGCCCCAGCTGTTTACATGCACAAAACTCTTCCCATCCTCTTTTGATTTACAGCATGCACCGAGCCCAAGACAAAAGGATGTATTACTCACAAGTATGACTCATGTGAAAATGGAAACGTCATCCTCCATTGTATTAAGGGCCTTGCTCTCTTTCTGTGGGTTGGAATAATTGAGAATAAAGATAAACACTGTAAAATAAACACGAATGACGAGTTAGCCTAATAAAGCAAATTCAAGACAACTGTTAACTGCCAAACCTAGTGGACAAGTGAGGGAACTGCAGGAGTCACAAAGCTGGTAATGAACCAGACTTGTCACTTCCATAACACACTTTCTTAAAATACATTATTTTAATTAATCAAAATAATGTCCAATTATGAAACACATGATTATTGTAGCAAGTGAGGTTTTACTGAAGAGATTGGGGAGTGGAGAAAAGAAGAGGGCATCTGGCCAGCAGCATGGAGGAAGAATGGCAGGAAGGTTGGAGAAGGCCCAGAAGAAGTGATGGTTTCACAGGATGGAGAGAAGCAAGGAAGAAAGGTGACATTCACTGTGTGCCAGATTTATGCCACACATTATACTAAGCACTTTACACACACTATCTCATTTAATTCTATTAATGACTTTGCAAGACAGGAATTATGATTTCTTTCATTTTATTGAAGCTGAGAGCTAATGTCATTCTTCCAGGGTAATATAACTACAAAATGACAGAACAGATGTTCCTACCTGGTTTCATATGAGTTCCAGTCTTTGGGACCTTTGTATCATACCCTGGAGCCATTTTGGAAAAAAATGCTGGTGATCCTGAAAACTATTAATGGGTTTCTTCTTATGACCCGTTAATAAGCATACCACAATGAGGCTTTTTATCTTGGCCTGTGTATCTTTTTCATTTCTGTTTGGCCTTGTTGCCTTTTCATAAATCATATTTGGATTGAAAATATGCTCATTGAATAATTAGATTGCATTCTGTTTTAAATATGATGTTGGTAGGGAAATTATCCATGTGACCGGTATAATGCTTTCTGTCCCCCTGATGTTCTGATGACCCAGGGTGGAGGTGCGTTGAGGTAAAATGTGAGGATTTTAGAGAAGTTTTGATATAAGTCATAAGAAGAGAAGACACCTTTTAGAACATTTGTTTACTGTGTTGTGTGCTAGGAAAGGAAAACCCTAGTTCTGGGAAATTTTAGGAGAACCAACTGTTTGGATTGCTCTGAAGAGGACAACTTTTGTCCCAAGCATTTTGATCCTTCAATGTTTGCCTCCACAAAGTCGCTAGAAAGGAAACCTTGTGAGATTAGTCCCCAAATATCTTTGGCCCTATTAGCACTGCCATGTTCACTTCATTAATCCAATCTCCCCATTGTTCTCAGGATTGCCTTTTTCTCTATTTCTTGGACCTCTAGTCTTTCCCCTATCAAAGTTTTTCTTTTCCCCTTGAGCTGCCTTTTTTTCTGTACTTGACCCCCACACTTTGACCTGCTTTCAGGACTGTATCTAGGTTTTCTCTCTTTTGCCCATAAACTAAAGGATGAATAATGGCAGAGATACACAATGATTCTTCCTCAGTGATCAGAATATCAGTAAATTAGAGTTTCATCAAAGCCTTGGTTGGAGTAAAACTCCAGTAACTGGAAGTATCTATGGGGGCTTGATTTTTGTTAACTGTCACAGCCTAAAAGTATCAAGGAAGCTAGCCTTACTCTACTCATATGTGTCTTTTTTTGTGTCCACATTATTTTGAAGTAACATTTTAATTCCACTATGTTTAAAAGTGTTCTTTACTCTCTAAAATTTTGCTTATATATGTTCATTTAACTGCAGAGAATGAGGTAAGGGAATGATAATATAAAGGCCAAATTTACTGCTTTAGAAGAATAGCTTTGTAAAAAATATTCTGGTCTCTGACACTTGAAGCAATCTAAATACTAGAAATAGTAAGGGAGAGCCTATAGAAAGGAGCCTGCCCTCAGCTTTGATTTGATCAAGATTTATTCTATTTGACTATCTTCAATTTTTCTCTAATGTCTTTTGTTGTTATCACTTTTATTTTTGTATTTATGTTTTAGATTTTATAATAGTATCTCACTCTCTTTATCTTTTTTTATAAATTTTATTTCTTTCTCTAATTTATCATCTTTAGGAAAAAAAGGAAGGATTTAGACTCAGGAAAGGAGAAGTTTTATATAGAATAGAACTTCATGAAATGATAGAAAATTTTTATATTTACACTGTCCAGTAGAGAATTCACTAACCACATAAAATTACTGAGGATTTAAAATGAGGTTAGGCACTAAGCAGAAATAGAAAACTACTAGATACTGAAGGTGGGGGAGAAATATAAAGAGGAGAAAGTTAGATAACAGTGTCCTTCAATTTTATTAGTAGAATCCTAGATTGCTACCCTCTGTGTTCTGAAAAAAAAAAATGGCTTATGTGCATAAAACCTGCTATAATTAATACAACCAGAATTCTTAGAACTAAGCTATGGTATGTAATACCACCCAGGCTTCAGATTGTGCTCTAGGAAGCACACAGATAAGGCAGACCAAAAGAGTACTGTAAAACCTTCAAAAACTAAATTGATATTCCAGAGCAAATCAAAAGTTGGAAAGCCATGTGTTCAGGGTTGAATGCCTGCTAAAATACAAGATTTTTAAAAGTACCAGATCTCTTAACATACTATTGAAAATGTTCAAGAATCAATCAAAAATCATTGTTTATACCCAGGGCCAGGAAAATCTTAACTCAAATGAGGAAAGACAACAAACACATGCCAAGACCAAGATAACACAGAGATTGGAATTATGTGGCAAACCAGTATAAAAATGCTCCAATAAGCAATTGCAAACACTCTTGAAAAATTCAATAACTGAAATAAAAAGTTCACTAGATGAGTAAAATAGCAGAGTAGAGACATTAGAGGAATTTTAAGGTATATCAATAGAAATATACGATCTGAACAAATGAGATAAAATAACTTAAAAAAATAAACAGAACTCCAGGGACCTGTGGGACAATAACAAAATATCTAATATTTGTGTCATTGGAGCTCCACAGGATATGGGAAAGAGTGAGGTCCTACAATAACAAATCCAAACAAACAGAGAGCTGGGCATGGGGGCTTATGCGCATAGTCTCAGCTATTTAGAATGTTGAGGTGGGAAAATCCCTTGAGTCCAGGAATTCACCAGCCTGGGCAACATAGTAAGATCTTGTCTTAAAAACAGACAAACAAACAACAAAAAAAATGAATGAAGCCCTGAGAAAATATTTGAAGAAAAAGTGATTGAAAACTTCTCAAATTTAGTTAACATAAAGCAACAGATTCAATAAACTCAGCAAATCTTAAACAGATCAAACCAAAATAAATTCAGACTTAGACAAATCATAATCAGATTTCTGAAAGCTGATGACAAAGAACAAATTTTTAAAGCAACTATAGAAAATGACTGGAGGGACTTCAAATTAGTACAACCTCTATGGAAAACAGTATAGCTGTTCCTGAGGAACTAAATGTAGACCTACTGTTTGATTTAGCAATCTTACTACCCAGTCTTTAAAGAAAAAGAAGGAATTTTATCAAAAACATACATGCACTCAAATGTTAATTGCCACACAATCCACAATTGGAAAGATGCAGAATCTTTGGGTGTCCATCAATTCATGAGTGGATTAATAAAATATGGCATGTGTATGCCATGGAGTACAACCCAGCCATAAACAAGAAGGAATTGATGCCTTTTGCAACAATCTGCATGGAACTGGAGACCATTATCCTAAGTGAAGTATCTAAAGAATGAAAAAGCAATTGCCAAATTTACTCGCTATTAAATTGGAACTAATTGCTGAGCACAGAGGTGCACAGAAGGAAGTGAAACTCAGTGGAAATCAAGCAGGAGGAAGGGGAAAGGAAATGAGGAGCAAAAACATACCTAAGAAGTACAGTGAACACAGTTATAGGCACAGTTATAGCCATGACTCAAGCACTCCAAATAATTTATGTAACCAAACACATTTGTACCCCCTTAATATTTTGGAATAATAAAAATTTTAGCTTTAAGATAAAGCAAAAATTACCTTTAAAAATTCTTTAAAATATCTCTTAAAACATAATGCATGCGGTTTTTTGGTGTGCATACCATCTGATACACTTGATTTTTATGCATCCTTGATTTGAGAACGTTAGGATATGGCTCTCTAAATAAAGTAGGATCTGGAAAAAAAGTAGCCCCATCCAATTAATTACCTTCCAGCATACAGAGGTGGCTTATGTAACTTGTTTCACATTAGGAGTTTCTTCTCAGAGTGTAGATACATTTTTTTTTTTCCTTTTTGCATTTATTCCTCCAGCTCTGCTATGATGAACCTTTGCCCCTCACAGATAATGAAGTCACAGCTCAATTGCATCTCCCTAGTTTTTTCTTCCCTCACATATATGGGATTAGAGAATGTATTCTTTGTAACTTACTTCTTTACTTTTCAATATACCTTGGAGATAGTTGTGTATCAGTCTGCCAAAATCTAGCTCATTCTTCTTCATGGCTTTATAGTATTTTGTTGTATGAACATGTCACAGTTTATTTAATTGTTGTTAGACATGTAGGCTGTTTCCATTCTTTTAGCTATTAAAAACGTATATGCACTCTTAAAGGGCCCTAACCTTTTTATTTTTATATTGTGAATTGACAGAACAAAAATATTAAGAGCATTTTGATGATTTTCTTCACAAACTTGGTTTTTAGTGAGTTTTTTTTAGGTTATCTAGACTTTCATACAGTATTTTAATGTAATACTATAAACATAATCTGTCAAATGAAAGCAAAGAGAATTTCTCATTTTCCTTCAGTTGCAACTGACACATCCCTTTCCTCAGGAAGCCTTCTGCAATCTCCCAATCCTATGTTACTAGCCTTCTTCTGTGTTCCCTTGGCAATCTTGGTTTTTATCAAATGACTTAAATAATCTTTATCACAATTTTGAAATGAAATTCATTTCTGCTGGTGACCTCAAATGCATGAAAGTGGTTGAAAATAACTCTAGTTTCACAAAGATTACATTTTCATCACTGCTTTGCTTGGTTTTATTTTATAATCACTATTCTATTTTATCTGTGTATTTATTTAAAACAATACTGCCTAGTGGAAATATAATGTAAACCGCATATGTAAGGTTAAATTTTCTGTAGCTCCATTTTAAAATGAAAAAAGTAACAGATGAAGTGAATTTTAATACATCATTATATTACATGTATATAATTTTTTACTATTTATTTAATCAACATAAAGTGATTTTTTTCTTTCTTTTAAATATAAAATTATTAATGAGATATTTATATTCTTTTTGTCATGTGAAGACTTCAAAATCTCATATGTATTTTTCATTTAGAGCATATTTCAATTAGGTCTACTTACATTTCAATGATCAATATCCTAACAGCACAGATTTATAGTATATCCAACCCCCCTGAACTCACACCCAATTCTTATATCTACTTAAAGACTCTTCTATCAAGCTGCTTTTTCTGGGTTGGTCTGTGTCTTCAATTACGTTTGGAGCTTCTGAAACTCAGAACATGCAGGATACACAGATGTTAGTGTCTCATTGTCTTCTCAAAGAATGGTCCCCAGACCCTAGAGGTCCCTGAGACACTTTTAGATCAGAAGTATTTTTTGTTGTTGTTGCAGTTTGCCCGGGGTCTGGTTTGAACCCTCCACCCTCGGTATATGGGGACGGTGCCCTACTCACTGAGCCACAGGCGCTGCCCCAGAAGTACTTTTTATAATAATATTAAGACTTTTTTGCTTTCTTAGCTGTGTTGACATTTGCACAAATTGCAAAAGCAATGGCATGTAAAGCTGCCGGCCCCTAAGTACAAATCAAGGCAGTGGTACTATCCTGTGCTAGTAGTTACTGTGATTTTCAATGTGGTACACTTTGTTTAAAGCCAAAAATTTAAGTTTTACTTTACAATGTTTCTGGAAGTAGTAAAATGTATTAATTTTATTAAATGTTGACCCTTAAATGTTCCACATTTTTAACAGTCTGTGTGGTAAATGCAAAACATGCCTAGATCACTTCTGCTGTATACAGAAGTACATTGGCTGTCCCCAACTAGCACCTGTAATTGTTTGAGCTGTGTGAACTCAATTAGGCACTTCTTTCATGTAACACCATTTTTACTTAGAAAAACAACTGACAGAGGAATGTTAGTTATTCAGACTTGGGAATTTAGCAGATATTTTCTCAAAATATACAAAATTAACTTGTTATTTCAAAGAAAACAACTAACAATATTTGTTGCCAATAACAAAAATTTTAATTCAAGTGAAAAAAGTTCTAAACACAAGAATTAAAAGACACATTGAAAATGAATAAAATCATCCAACTCTATGTTGTCTATAGGAGGCTTACTTCAACTATAAGTAACTTAAAACTATAGAAATGGAAAGAATTCTGGAGACATTAATAAGCAAGCTGGAATATTTGTATCAATAGCAGATAAAGTAGACTTCAGTATAAAAAAAATTACCGAGGGCAAAAAGAGATGTTACAAAATGATAAAACAGGCCAGTTTACCAAGAACACGTAACCACTCTAAACATATATGTACCAAGTACACAATTTCAAAATATGTGAAACAAAAATGAACAAAACTGAAAGGAGAAATAGATAATAGCTGGGGATTTCTTAATAAATTACTATACAGAAAATCAGTGAAAAATCTAAGGTCAAATACTCATAGCAGCTTTAAATGTAAGAGTCAGAAACTGGAAATTAATGTACTTCAGTAGGTGGATGGATAAACAAATTATGATGTGTCTATACAATGGAATTCAATTAAGTGATAAAAGGAAATGAACTGTTGACACAACAACTTCCTGGATTTCCAAGCATTATGCTGCACGACTAAAAACGAAAAAACTCAAAAGGTTACATAATGTAGAGTTCCATTTATAAACATTCTCAAAATGTTTTTAAGTATGAAATGAAATTATACTGATGGACAACAGATCAGTGGTTTCCAAGACTAGGGTTTGGAGGAGAGTGTAATTATAAGGGGTGATGAAATAGGTCTGTATCTTAAATATAATCATGGTTACACAAATCTGTATGTATGATACAATTTCACAGACTATACACCAACAGAAAGTGCATATTAAAACTGATAAAACCCAAATAAAGTCTATTGTTCAGTAAATAGTATTGTATGGACATCAATTTACTGGTGTTAATAATTGTGTTATGGTTATGTAAAAAGTTATTATTGGGGGAAACTGGGTGAAGGGTATATGAGAACTCTCTATATTATTTTTGCAACTTCTATGTGAGACCTAAGTTGTTACAAAATAAAAATCAACTCAGTATTTAATTTTATTTCATTTTATTTCATTTAAATAGCTACACATGGCTCCTGGCTACAATATTGGATAGTGCATGTCTCTATGGAGTTCTGCAAGTAACTTTTTATTTCTCTTTGTTTATACTCCTGGTTCCTGAAGAAAAGCTTAATGTAAGAAAATTTTAATCAATACATTATATAATACATATTATTTAAAGGTTTCTTAATCAGGTACAATGCTGCATCCAGACAGAGCATCATAGAATGTGAAGTTGGTGAAGTAATATGGTTGGTTAGTCTAACCCAGGGTAATGGCTGATGTAGATGGTAGAATGTTAATTCTTCAAGTTAAGTTGTAAAGGGTTAAAAAGTCATAGCCTTGTTTTGTAGGGTCATTGAATAAGAAGAAGTCTGTAGTTGTTTCAAACCTTAATTATCTCTTTTTACTGACAGAAGCTAAGCAAGTTATTACTTCCAAATCTCCAAGAATGAACAGTTAGCCTTTTGACTGTTTCTTCCAGAATAAGTGACTTTAAATCTTTTGCCAGTGCAGGTTAAGAGATCAACTCTTCTCTCAGAGCCCACATAAGTCAAACTCTTCAGACTCGCTGAAAGTCATTGATTTCATCTTCTTTTCTTTCTTTTCTTTCCTTTTTTTTTTTTTTTTTCAGACAGAGTCTTATTGTGTAGCCCTTGGTAGAGTGCTGTGGTATCAGCCCACAGCAACCTCCAACTCTTGGGCTCAAGCGATTCTCTTCCCTCAGCCTCCCAAGTAGCTGGGACTATAGGCACCCACCACAACACCCAGCTATTTTTTGTTGTTGTTGTTGTTGTTGCAGTTATCATTGTTGTTTAACTGGCCTGGGCTGGATTCGAACCCACAAGCCTGGATATATGTGGCTGGTGCCGTAACAACTGTGCTACAGGTGCCAAGCTAGATTTTATCTTTTTTATTTTATTTATACCCTTCTTTTCTCAAAACATCTTCACTCTAGAGAAAATATACATATTTATATTGAGGTAAATTGTGTGTTGGACTAATATCTACTAAGCTCCAAACAAAAGGAAAAAATCAGGTCATGTCTAGCTGCCCAAGCTTCCTTAGGTATACACAGGGATCCCTTTGTTAAGGGATGGAGACTCTTAAGATTATTTCAGGACAATTTGCTCTAATCTCCTCCTTCCAACTACCTGAAGTGGTGATGAAAGCTGGTGTGAGCCTCAGCCTTGGGGAAGGTCTTAGTGTGGTTGACTTGAGATTCTCCAAGGAAAGGAATATGGGGGTTCTTTTCAGTAGCATTTAGGAGAAAGAGGAAAGAGAACATTAAGAATTGCCAGCATATGTCAGCATACTGACTTTTAGCTTGTTTATGTCACTGTTTTAAATTCTCTACAGATAGTGCATCCACTTGTGAAGAACATGCATATCACCCTCTCCTCAGAAGGACACAGATTTTCTCCCTTCTGTTCCTGGAAGCACACCTGCTCTCACCTTCCCGTGTGAACTGAAGATGCCACCTGCGCGCTGACAGGGCAGGAGACAGTTTGGCTCCCTCTTGAGTTTCTAATAGGTAACACAATGCCTAGCTCTAATCAGTATACAGAAAGTCCTTGTTAAATAAATGGATAAGTGAATTAATTTATATTTCACAGAAATGATCATTTCTCCTTTCACACTGAGATGACTTTACAAAATTTAATTTCACTGCAATTAACTGAACATAAATTCCACATGCCCACAAAGAGTACCTTTTGGAACTTCATCCTCTTGGAACAATCTCTTTCTCAACAGAGGGACCATAGCACAAAAATTTTAAAACCAAGACATTGATCTCCACTTCTGGCTTTTAGTTTACTCTTTAATACTTCACGTTTAATATTAGGTGCTGTAGCCTCTAAAGCATGCTTTTGTCAACTGGAACTAACTAACCAAAGTTAGTTCTATCAAGGTTCTCTCTTGGATCACATTCTCTGGATACAGAGCCTGAGACAAGTGTTTTGATGAACATAATGTATTGAGGGCATCCTCTCAGGAGAAAGGAAGTGAGGGAAGCAGGATGGGGCAGGAGAAAGCACTGAGAAGGCTACAGCATCAGCTGGAACTCTTTCAACCTGATTCCATGGAGAGCCCTGGAGTTATGAATTGATCTACATACTTGTGAAAGCCTTTTGCCGTCCGTGTCAATGAGTCATTGACAGAAGGCTGCCCTTGGTAGGGGGAGGGTTACATTACCTCTTAGGAGAAGTAGTTTCCATTTGGTTAAGGGAATTTTCCACAGAAAGGAGCAGCTGTAATCCATAAGGATACTAACTTACAGTAAGTGGAGGATGAGTGCACTGGTCTAAAAACCCAGGGAGCTTGGCCGAGTACCACCACCAGAATCTAGGACAGTTTATCCTTTGTTTCACTCACAACTCGTTGTTTCTCACTGGAAAGTCACTCCATCTTAAAACATATTTTCCAGCATCTGGTTAGCCAGGAAGGTGGAGTTTAGAGGCTGGCTGACATCAATTGGCTGAG
The DNA here is from genome assembly GCA_963574355.1 of Loris lydekkerianus. Taxonomy (NCBI): domain Eukaryota; kingdom Metazoa; phylum Chordata; class Mammalia; order Primates; family Lorisidae; genus Loris; species Loris lydekkerianus. Next base: position 19,234 of record CAUYPK010106597.1, read on the forward strand.
TCATTCTTTTTATGGTCATTTCATGACTGGTGAATTAAATGGAGCTGATGAGCACCGTGACCTATTCACCCTTTAAAATATCAAGGTTGTGCCAATTTTTGCCTTTCCATCTGGGATGTGAATCTGCTTTTGATGTATTATCATGGAAGTTTCAAGTATATTTACTTGGAATTTCCTACTGTATCACTCTTCCTTTCTAGTCAACATGAGAGTTCTTCAGAATGTTAAGTATGTGTATTCTTATTATAAATTTAGCTAGCCAGGAAATAGCCACAGGGTGGGTTCATAGACCTTGTGAACTCACTTCAAGATGGAGCTGGCCTAGAGCTTCTGACCTGCATCTAGCTCTCCTCTAATGGGATGATTCAGGATGGTACTTTGGGTTCCTCGCTCTGGTGATCAATGCAGATCTCTGATTAAATAGCCCACTTTCTTCAATATTTTTATCTGAGTAAATGATTGCTTTATAGAAAGAATAGGGAAATCACTGCTGTGTAAACTTTCCATGGTATTTTAAGAATGATCCTCATAGAAACTTGACCATTCCTTCAAAACAATAGGTTATGGTCTGAGAACTAGCTGAGCCTATAAACTGGGCAAGAAGTCATGACTTTCCATTGAGGTGGCTGTCCTTAGTCTTCTGATCAACTATTCTTAATATACGTAGATCTTCCATAGTTGACCAACTCTCTACACTGACCTCAAGTTGACCTAATTTTCATAGACTAGACATAAACATGTAAATATCAGTACAGAAGGCCTAGTTCCTTATGTTGATCACTTTCATATGTTGACCAGTTTGTTACAGTCTCTTGGATGGTCAACTTACACAGATTCTACTGCATTTGGATTGATTATATATATTAAGCAAGCCACTTGTTACTTGCCCATTGATCTCTCTCCAGAGTTGTCATATTCTATTAGCCATCACCATGAGTTCCTACTGATCTGAGCCTACTGATCCACCTGCTGCTCATTCTGATAATCATGCCCACTTTGATTCTTAAGGTCAGGTGTTCACTGCTCTTCTGAGGTCCTGTCATTTCCATTGGTGTCAGAGAGCACAGCTCTGTAACAGAATCTGTTGTCAGTACTGATCTACAAAGGGCAGACACACTGAGCTTCTCAAAAATTCTGGGTCCCCTCTCACCCAGGAGGGCAAGTTGTCATTCTGTCAAAATAAATTATCTAGAGAAGGAGGCAGCTGTGAGCTTTTAGCAACGAACTCTCATAGCAGCTATGGATTTGAGAGCTGAAGAAGGGAATTTTGACCAAGTAGCAATAGCATCCAATCCAGGGACTTTTCTTTCTGCTTCAGAGCCCCTGTACATGACTTTGTCTTATCCTTACAAGTAGTGACATTATCTATTTACAAAACTGTGTACATCTCAGTAGAGCAAACATCTTTCCAGAGCAACAGGAGAGATTCATTTCCATTTGTCTTTGTATTCCCCAAACCTAGGATAGTGCCTTTCAGATAGTGGGTACTCAGTAAGATCTATTGATTTGAACTCCATCAATAAAAATAAAGTAATAAAATAATTAATGAGGTAAGAGTATAATGTATGTATCTAGCACTTCATCTTTTTTAGTGCTGAAAGATAGGAAAATTCCTATAATACAATAAAAACCTACCAAACAAAAAATAAAGCAAACTATATAAAAAACTAAGGTGCAAATTATTTCTAAAACAGAATATATTTCTCCAATTTATAAATTCTTATATTCCAATAGATACAAATATAATTCTAAGACTCTTGTCAAACAATGTCCTCCAAATATTATTTATGATATGCTAAAAGTTCATCAATAGCTCTATCTTAGCCCATTTGGACTGCCATAAACTAGGTAGCTTATAAACAGCACAGATTTATTTCTCTCAGTACTGGACCTTGAGAAGTCCTAGCTCAAGTCACCCACAGATATGATTTCTGGTTCATACATGGTACCTTCTAGCTATGTCCTCACATGATGGAAGTGGCAGGAGGGCTCTCCTGGGCTGCTTTTACAAGAACACTAATCCCATTCATGAGGGCACCTCTATTATGATCTACTCACCTCCCAAAGGTGATTGTGAGTTAGGATTTCAAAATATGAATTTGGAGGGATGCTAACATTCAATCTATAGCAAACTCTTGAATCTCTTGATTCTTTCCAAGCATCTCAAAGGTCTTAAAATTTTGAAAGTGTCAATAAAAATCAGAAGCTCCCTAAATTCTGGGATATCCTCAGGGCTTAATCCTTGGTCAGATAAATTATTCCTTTGAAAGACAGATGAAGTAAGAGAGAATCAATGGGTGGAAAGGTGAAGGGTGAGTCAACTACCCAGCAAACTCAAACAAAGTAGACCCTAAGGGTAAGTCCTTCAAAAGGACTTTTGGAGACTTGAGATTTGAGGAGAGGAAATTAATTCCCTGTGTTATTCAGCTTACTCTCAGTATTGAGGTGTTTTCCGAGTGGGAGTTCATATGTTGTTCTGAGCCCAGTGCTGGTAATGACTTTGACCAACTTAGCTTTGTTTCCCTTGCTATAAAAATTTTGTTGACGTCATCTTTTCAGTATCTATGACTATACCAACTGACTGTTAAATTTTTATTGATTAAAAAGCATTCACAATTTTTGTAGAAATTTTTAAAAGTAGAGAAAAACATAAAGAAAAAAGAATATAATCCTATTAATCAGGAGAAAGAGCCTCCACTTTTAACACTTAATTACATCGATTCCCAAATAGTTCCCTTTTTTGTGCATATGTACAGGCTATTTCTTATTTTTTACTTAACATACATTTATGTGAATTTTATTGTGCCATAACAATAATATTTGTAAGGCCTATTTAATAACTATATGATATATCATAATATGATTATAATGTTATTAATTTAACTAATTTATTTAACCATTCTATAAATTTTGTGCATTTATGTTTTTCTCACTGTTCTACTGTCATAACTAACATTATAGTAAACACAATGTTTTGTCTAATTTTCTAGTCACTTGATTCACTCAATATTCATTTAGTCATGGATGTTTACTTAGCCTGCATTGTAAGCCAGTGACATTGTGCCAATAGCCAAACATAGAGCAAAAGACCAGCCAGGCCATTCTCTGCATTTCCTGCCATCATGGAGATTATAATCTGCCAGAGAGAAAATCCTGAAATTACTGAAATTACAAGTGTGATGACTATGGTGAAGAGATGGTACAGGGGCCCTGTGTCTCAGCCTTCCTGAACTACTGCAACAAAATACCATGTGCTGTGTAGCTTGAACAACAGAAATTTATTTTCTCATAGTTCTGGAAGCTGGAAGTTTAGATCAGGTGCCAGCTTGGTTTGTTTCTGGCAAAGGCCTTCTTCCTGCCTTCTAAATGGTCACCTTCTCTCTGTGTGCTCCAGTGGCCTTTCACTGATGTGCACACATACCTATTTTCATCAGGCTACCAAGCCTACTAGATTAGGAACCTACATTTATGACATCACTTCATTTTAACTACTTCCTAAAAGAAGCCTTATCTCCAAATACTTAGTATAGTCACATTGGAGGTTAGGATTCAACACATGATCATAATAAAACCCCAAAGATTAACAGCTTAAAAATATAAATTAATGTCCTCACAGTGCTGGAGACTGAGAAATCTGAGATCAGGATGCCAGGACAGTGTTGGTGAGGGCTCTCTGCCTGGCTCACAGACTGCTGTCTTCTAAGTCTCACATAGCCTTTCCTTGCCACACATGGAGAGAGGTAGAGAGAGATGAGGGAACAAGCTATCTAGAATGTCTTCTTCCAGAGATAATAACCCTATCACAGCAGGACCTTACCCCATGATCTCATTTAATCTTAATTACTTCCTGATAGGCGCTGTGTTTATAGCCACACTGGGGACTAGGACGTCCTCATCTGAATGTGGGTGACACAATTCAGTCTAAAGAGAGAGAAAATATAGCTGAGTATTTTTTTATCAAGTGCTTAATAAACTTGGAGACATAGTAATTTTTTAAAAATTTGGGTGTTTTTCTTTAAAAAAATTTTTTTTAATTGAGGGGCAATTCACATGACATAAAAGTATTTTTTTTTTATTAAATCATAGCTGAGTACATTAATGTGATCATGGGGCACCATACACTAGTTTCATAGACCGTTTGACACATTTTCATCACACTGGTTAACATAGTCTTCCTGGCATTTTCTTAGTTATTATGCTAAGACATTTACATTCTACATTTACTAAGTTTCACATATACCCTTGTAAGATGCACCGCAGGTGTAATCCCACCAACCCCCTCCCTCTGCCCCCCTCCCCTCTCCCGTCCCTCCCTTTCCCCCTTCCCCCTACTCTTAGGTTGTAACTGGGTTTCTTTTTTTTTTTTTTTCTTTTTGACAGAGAAATCAGAGAAAGAGTGGTGCAAAAGGGGGGAAATCCTATCATCTTATAATAAATTTTTTCATTATGTTTAATTGTCCCACCACTACTTACTATCAAACTATGTGACAATTCCCAGAACAAAGTTGGAGACTTTTAGGTGTATTTAATCTATGCCTTAATAGTTTTTTCATCTCAGAGGTAAAGAGGACAATTAAAATGTGTTGATGAAACTAAAGTTTAGGTTAAACTGAACTTTGTGTTCTTTCGGTTCACCTTTTAAGCATTAAAATAAAGAGAATTTCTAAACCCAGAAATTAAAGGTTGAATGAGAGATATCTAAAGGAATCAAACAGAAGTGTGAGCAAGCCATGTAAGAATTTACAACAAAAACGTTTTCTCCTGCTTTCAAAAGTACGTACGACTTTCAGTCTGTTATGAACAATTTTGACCTAATACCCTTTTCCTGGATGGTTGTAAAATGTTGTCTCTCCTAACAATGGTGAAGAAAACTGCTCACTCCTTTTCAGTCATGAATAGATTGTGTGTTGGTTTATATGTATGTGGATACATATTTTAGTCTTTGTACTAAAGTAATATTTTATGGAGATAGTCCAGTCTTTTGTAGAGAAAAATTAAGAAATAGTTGGCTTTTTTTTTTTCAAATTCAAGAATAATACGCTGCTCCTGGAGCTGGGCAGCAGGCTGCCAGGACCCTGCATAGTGCGGCGTTTGTTGAGCTACACAGAGGTCAAGAATTTGGGGGCAGCTCCTGACTCCTTTGGTTTGTTTTTCCCGTAGGTTTTCTGGGGTCACTGCATCAACGCCTTGGTCCACTCCCTCATCCTCTTCTGGTTTCCCATGAAAGCATTGGAGCACGGTAATGGCTTTATGATTTCAACTGCCCACAAGTAACATCACAGCTCCTCTGGGTTGCCAGCATATTCACAATTTTTTTTCCAGTTCCATAGAATGAGAAATTACAAGAACATGTTTTAGAGGGAAGCTGTACCTAAAATCTGATGAGAGTGAGTTCCAGGTTTACAGCTCCTAGGTTTCTTCAGTTCTGGCTCTGAGAACCCATTTTCTTACCAGTTGACTGGATGGTGTGAATATAAGGATTTCCAAACTCAATTTTTAATAGCTGTTTGAGTCAGGGATCTTGAAGAAAAGTATTGTGCTATAAGAAAAAGTCAGTAGCTCTTGTCCATGACTTTGAAATTCTCTGTTAATTACTTGGGTGTTCATTTCCAAGCCTCTCTTATCCATATGCAGCATAACTCAAATCTTATAAGAGTTTAATCTTATTCCTAGTTTGTTTGTTTTTTTTTAGTTTCCTTTCCTTGATGTACACCTTCTGAAGTTGTAGTTTTTCTGAGAACTGATTCTCCAGAGGGATTGTAGTTTTTAGAAAATTGTCTGTCCTGTAGCAGAGGATGTCTGAGAACCATCCGTGGCCGACTTTGTGTTAGTTTACACTTCTTAATACATCCTAACACAGCCTCCTAAAGAGACATACCTTTAGTCTCAGAAAATGAAAATGTATCATGAGAATGCTACTCTTTCATCCCTCTCAAATAGTAACAATGCCCCTGGGAAATATTACTCCAAATGTTGACTAGACAAGGCCTTTTATTGTTCAGAGAACTAAAGAATATGAAGTTTCCAAGAGTCTTTGTTTCTGTGTCAATGTGTTTTATGCTTCAAGCAGAAACGATTCATCCTCACTGATATTCTTTAACCTATTAAATACTGACAAGAGAAAATGCGTGCTCAGCCAATTTATTATGCCCTATGACCTGCTCTTTCAATTTTATCAGAATTCCTTTTCCTTCAAAGGTCCCTAAGTCTTTAGATCAAAGAATTAAATTTTCCACTTCTAGTCTCAGTCCCATAAAAGAGCATTCTAGTGAAATCATTTTCAGATAACTTTACATCTTTCTTGTGATTCATTTTTACTCATAGTGGAATTAATTTGTTTTAAAATGGTTTGTAAGTAAGGGTCTACAAGTATAAGAGGGCTTGCCTTATGCGGTTTTGTTTCAGAAGCTATGATTGTAGCCATCACTGTAGCAAGACAGACCTGGTGATGGGGAGCAGTGTGTTTAATGAGTGTAAGAGCAAGTTGGGTGGTGATCCTTCTGGACCTGAGCCCAGGGTTTTGTAGTTAGGAAGAGAGAGCAAATAGCATGGACTGGCCTCAAGTGAGACCCCCCTACCCTTCTTCTCTAGATGTCCTCCTGTGTTCTGAACTCAAAATTGCTTCTCCTTGGACTCTCAGATGTTTTACAAGATTGTTTACTTGCCCATTTCCAAAGGAATTAATGTGGCCCCCCTGCAGCAGAGACAATGGCTTTCTAGTTCTGGAGTTATGATCATGTACTTCGAGTTTGAGGCTTGTAGTTTATGATGGAATCATTGTAGTTTGCCTGGATTTCCATCATGTAAATCCATTCATTCACCAAATGTGCTATATGTTAAAAAGGAAGTAAACTCCCAACAGCTGTTAACTTATCTAAAATTTAACATGAGGTGAATTTTAAGTTTGGTTCTATGGTCCTCATCTATTTCCCTGACATTTGGCAAATTGCCTGCCAGCCAACCAGTGAAGTGCTTTTTCCATACATATACTATGACCACAGTGTCATTATTTCATTATATTCACTGACCTTTCGGTATAGGGTTTTTGTTTTGTTTTTGTTTTTTTTTAAGTTATGTTGCGAACAATAACCTTTTGAGTGAAACTGTTTAAGGTGAAATAAATTGTAAATATGAAGTGTATTAGCATTGAACAACAGAAAACCATTGGTGTTCTTTTTTTTTATTAATTTTATTTTTTTAATTAAGTTTTCTCCATTGGTGCTCTTGTTCATTAGTTAACTAACTCTGAATATTTTAGAATTAGTATAATGTAAAAATTATTACATGATTACTCATTAACCTTATTAATTTATGTAATATTTATGTCCAAAACATTATGGGGAAAAACTGTGAGTAGATCAGCACTTGAAGTAGAAGATAGGGAAAAATTTGAGAAGGCAGTTAAACCGGTTTGCAGAGGGCTATTAATGTGAGGTTAGGAAATTGGGATGTAATTGTTTAGGCATTCAAGGGTCAGTATAGCATCTTAGTCAAAGAGAGCTTTATGATCTTCACAATTTGGGAAGATGAACCTATTGTGTTTTGTCAGGTGAATGGTAGAAGGAAAACTGGTGGCAAGGATACACTGAAGATCTCTGGATGTTCTAGGGGAGAACTTAGGGAGGGTAAAAGCCAGGAATGGGATCGTATTTGGAAGAAGAGGGAACACGTTTGAGAAGACCATATTTATTTGGCAAGATTGTAGCACACCTCTGACATGCTGGACCCTCTGAGAATGCCCTGGACATAGACATCAGCAAACCTGATGCTTCCTCTCTTGCCCACAGGGGCTCACCCAAATCAAAATTCATGGTCAGGTATTTCCAACATTGCTTAATCACCAGCTATGGGCTATAGGTGAGGCTTATAATTTAGAGACACAACCTGGTCTAGTGAGGCAGGGAGTTCTTGAAAGATGAATAGGGGTCAGATGGGACAGGAGAGATGAGAAAAAGGTGGGAAGAAGGAGCATTCCTAGTCAGGACCTGAGCTGTCGGGGGTGGGAGAAGGCTGCACTATTGACCGTTCTTTTCAGACTCAGATGAATGTTTCAGGACAGTAGTGTGGTAATCTCCTGCTGTCTGAATGTTCATATGTCCCCCAAATTCCTATGTTGAAACCTGCCTCACAAGGTGATATAGTAGGAGGTGAGGCCTTTGGGAGGTGATTAGGTCATGAGTGTGAGACTTTCATGAATGGGATGAAAGCCCTGTAAGAGGGACCTCAGAGAGCTCATTTGTTCCTCTACCACATGAGGAACGGACCCTCACCCAACACTGAACCTGCCAGTGCACGCATCTTGGACTTGCAGCCTCCAGAATGGTGAGAAATAAACTTCTGTTTATAAGCCATGCATTTATGGTGTTTTGTTGTAGCAGCCCAAACAGACCAACACAGGCCTCCTCCCCCTTCCTAATCCTCCTGGCCACTGTGGATCAGAATGTGCCTCTACCCACTTCCAGTATCCCCTGCGTGGTGGACAACACCACCTCCAGCCAAGCAGCCATAGCACATAGAGAGGGTGTCGGCTGGAAAAGGGGCAAAGGAGTGAGGGAGGGATGGAGTGTGCTTACCTGGTGGGGACATTTTCTCAGTGTAAGGTTGGAAGTGGGAGTTGCATAATGGGGTGGACTGCTTTGCAGAGAAGTACACAGGATTTGTCGAGAGTATGGGTTGTTTTTTTTTTTTTGGGGGGGTGGTGAGGGTGGGGGTAGCAGGGAGTCAGTGGTGGAATTAAGAAAGATTGTTAAATTCCAGAGGACCAGTATGTCATCTATGGATTACTTGTTTATGTGTGCTGATTTGCTGTCTTCATTACAAGTGAGTTCTTATTACACTCTGAAGTGCCATTTGGAAAGATCTATCTGTTCCACCCACAAAGAGGCCTGGAAGCACGCACCAGTTTGAAACAAACTGGGGTACTTCCAAAGTCTATAGAACCCTGGTCTAGCAGATGAGCACCTCCAGGCCTCTCCCCACCTCCCAGGTGCAGCCAGAAGCCATCCTTCAGGTCCCAGCCCATACCCAGAGCCCTGGAGTGGTGTTCCTTGACCAGAGGTTAAGGTCCCTACAGTAGCTTCATCTCTCCATCTGATACTGTGTGGATTATGTCATAAAGATGGAGAGTTGTACTAGAAAATTCTCTCTTCACCATCCACGTAGAGAGGCTTGGGTACATACAAGGGCTGTTTACTTTAAGCAAGGCAACATAATTATCGGGAAGAAAGATTTTTGAGAAGGTGTGGGTACATTGTTCATTCCCTAGAATGTTCCAATAATTTTGCTTTGCTTATTTTTATGTGGTTTTGGAGAAACTTTTCAAAGCACTCCTTTGCTGATGGAGTTTGTGATGATTCATTTCAAGTTTCAAAATAAATTTTTCCACTCCAAGCAATTCAGTAAATCAGATTTCTTCCAACCATCACAACCTTATGCTTACTCCCATGGTGTGCCAGCAGCTCCCACCCTGTGATCTGAAAAGTGATTCTAGGTTGAAATCAGGATATCACCTCTACAGGGACCAAAGTTCATCTGGAGTCACCTGACACCCTGGTGTCACCCACACTCAGCTTTCCCACTGGTGTGTCCAGTTAGCATAATTGAGCAACCCTTCTTGAAGTAGAATGTGGTTATCAGCAAAAGAACATAAAATCAGTTTTGATTTTATAACAGGAAATTTTCAGATTTTTCTTGATGGAATTTCAGAGGGAGCTGATGGAAAGAGAATATACTTAACAGCAGAAAAGGGCTCCTAAAAAATTTGTTCTTGATTCCTCAGAGCCCACACCATGGAAACAATTGTTTCACCTTTTAAGAAGAAAAATTACCATATGGATACTTTAATATAGGAACTAATTCAGCTACAGGGCCTTTCAACATTGGGAGAAGATTATTTTATACTTTTTAATAAATGTATAAAATAAAATTTAGATACCTCTCTCAGCCTATGGCACTGTGGGGTCTTATTAGGTTAAACTATTTCTGATCTGTAAACTTTGTTAGTGTAAACTTGAGTGTTTTATATCATGACAATACTGATGATTTGCATAATTTCCCATTAAGCTAAATTTGGGCAGGACCACCACTGTTCTCTGAGGTTGCAACTTCTTAAACTCAATTATTCACTCATTAAAAAAAAAAAAAAAAAAAAAAAAAAAAAAAAAAAAAAGAAAAATTGTAATTTTCCTGATGACCGCCACCGGTGGGGTTGTGTGAAGGCAGTAAGTATATTAACAGACAGTATCCCTGCACTCGAGGGCATTAAAACACGCAA
>CAUYPK010106599.1:0-37895 GCA_963574355.1 Loris lydekkerianus
CGCTCCTCAGAGGTCCCTCCTCAGAAGCAGCATAACAAAATCCAAACTTGGCAAAGAGCCACAGTATACAAAATAATGATAAGAGGCAAAGAGCCGAAATTCATTTTGGCCGGAGCCGCATGCGGCTCTAGCCGCGTGTTCACCACCCCTCCACAAGACTATGGGGAAAGGGCCAAGGAAGGGGAAGGGAGGGGGGAGGATTTTGGTGGAGGGAGGGTAATGGGTGGGGCCACATCTATGGTGCATCTTAGAATGGGTACAGGGGATTGCACTAATGTACACAGCTATGATTTAACAAGAATAAATAAAGAAAGAAAGAAAGAAAAAAGAAATGATGGGTATTAATTAATATGTTAGTAAATTTAAATAAACATTAGCTCTTTAACATAACCATACTTGCTGATACATGCTTGTGAAATATACAAAGTTACAGGGACATAAGATATTTAAATGTTTTAAAGTTCCCACATTATTTAGAACAATTTTATTTTATTTACTAATTAAGTTTTTTTGGAGACAGGGTCTCACTCTGTTATCATGGCTAGAGTGCAGAAGCCTCAGCATAGCTTACAGCAACCTCAAACTCCCAGGATCAAGTGATCCTTCTACCTTGGCCTTCCTAATAGCACAAACCACCAGTGCACACCTTCATGCCCAGTTACGGAACAATTTTAGACTTTCAAAAATTATATATGTTTTCATTTCTAGGACCGATATTAAAGGAAATAATTCAATACTTCCCAACTACCAGAGAAATAAATAGAGGAAAAAAAAATTAATAATTCTAAAAAGTAGGAAGGAAGAAAAAGATTATGCAGAACTTCAGTGAAACATAGTAAGCTTGAAATAAGTTGCTAGAGTTAATTCAAACACATCAGACATTATATTTGAATTAAATTAATTGTAATAAATGGTCCAGTTGATTGTTTAGCTGACCAAATTTAAAATAATTCAATCACCTGTGATTTGTAGTAGGTGTAAAACTTAACAATACAGACATTGAAAGTAAGTAGGCAGGAATATTTTCATACCAATATTAATATTAGACAATCTCACTGATATTGACCAGGGAAACACAAAAGTAAACCAAAAAACCCCAAAATATGCACATAAATAAATATGGGAATTAAACAAGGAGGCATCACAACAGATATTGAACATATATTGCAGACACTAAAAAATTCTTTAGGTATATTATGACTATCTTTATATAATAAGTTTTAAACATTAAATGAAATGAACTATTATTAGAGAAATATCATTTAGTGAAACTCCTCCCAGTGAATTAGAAAATTTTAGGAATTTTATAACCATTACAAAAACAGAAAGTCAAATTTTTTTCTGCCAAAGGAAAAAAAGTACTCTTAGCCTAGATATTTTCTTCGGTGTGTTTTACCAAAGAAATAATTCAAATTTTAAATATATTATGCAATTTTATGAAGCTACTACCGTGTTTCTCACTAAAATTTTTATCTGGATTATTCTGTTTTTGCTTGCTATCTTGTACAAATAAAATATTTAGCTGCATCCCTGATTTTGTTAGTTAGATGCCAGTAGCGCCTGCCTACCAGCTATGACAATAAAAAATATCTTTAAATGTTATAAAATGATCTCTGAGAGACAACAATCAGTCCCAGATATTAGCCACTTGTCTAGAATCATCTTATCTCAAAAGCTTAAAAAGAAAATTATGTGAAAGAAGTATTATTGCCCAATATGACTTATGAACATAGCTATTATCTAAAGCAAAATATTAGTAAACTAAATATAATAAGATATGAAAAGGCTAAAAATCAGGACCAAATTGGATTATTATAATAATAAAAGGTTTATTTAACATAAAAATGTATATAAATTTCTGCATATACAATTAAAGAAGAAATTCATAAGACTTTTTCAGTAACCACTGTAAAAACATTTATTAAAGTTCAACATATATTCATGATAAGAAGAATCTTTGCCAACTAGAAAAATGGAAAATCTCTTTAACCTGAGATAGGTATCTAGAAAGAGAGAGTGCTGAGTGTGGTGGCTTATACTTGTAATTCTAAGACTTTGGGAGGCCAAGGTGGAAAGATTGCTTAAAGCCAGGAGCTTGGGACAAACCTAAGCAAGAGCAAGACTCCATTTCTACAAAAGATAGAAAAATTAGCCAGGCATGGTGGTACATGCCTGTAGTTACAGCCACTTGGGAGGCTGAAGCAAAAGAATCTCTTAAGCCCAGAAGTCTGAGGTTGCAGTGAGCTATAATGACAACATTGCACAATAGCCTGGGTAACAGAGTGAGACCTTGTCTCAAAGAGAGAGAGAGAGAAAGAGAGAGAGAGAGAGAGAGAGAGAGAGAGAGAGAAAGAGAGAGAGAGACAGAAGAAAGGGGAAGAGAAAAGGGGAGGAAGAGAGAGAGAAGATAAAGAAAAGGAACCATGGAACAAATATAATAATTAATGCTTCTGCATTGAAAATATTTCCTTTGAGGAAAATCTTATTCATCATACTTTTTATTACTACTTCTATTTAGCCAACATAGTAATGCACTTTTAAAAAAAGTTATAAAATTTGGAAAAAAACAAAAAATAATCATTGGTAATGATATGTTTGTTGTAAAAAATCCAAAAGAAACTGCAAGAAAAAATGTTAGCATAAATAACAGTTTTTCAAGATGCTGACACAAAAATTATTCCATTATTTCCACAAGAAATAAAAAGCTATGTGACAAAAACAAATAGCCATAAAATAAAAAAATATTAAAAATTACCATTTACCAATAGAATCAAAGATAGGAAGAAACTTAAAACAGATCTACCAAGTGGCTGCAAAACTGTGAAACATAAATGATAGACACTGAAGTAGACCCATATAAATGAAGGGAAACTCTATGTTCCTGGATTATGGATCAGGAAACCAAACATGGGAAAGATGTCAGTTCTCTCTCAAGGGGATCTTTAAGTTTAATGCAATCCTAATCTAAATTTCAACTGAGTTTGTGTGGAACTTTACAAACTAATCTTAAAATATGTTTAGAAGGGAAAAGATCAAGAATACTCAAACATTGGGAAGAAAGAGGTTGAGGTTGGGGGCCTCATTATACTAAGGCTGAAAGAAGTTTTACCATTTTATTACACAGCCATCTGGACTTACTGCAAGAAAAGAACATGTAAAATGACCTGCTAGGTCTTAAATGCTTCCACCAATTAATATACATTATTGTCCTAAAAAGACAAACTAAGTCACTTGTTTTTACCTAACTTCAAAGACACGAGAAAGTATAATCACTCTTATCCTGAAAGAAGAGGTGAACTGGAAATATTGATGGTCATTAGTAATACCTATCTCACCAAATGACGGCCAGGATATGGAGCAATGGGAACTTCTGGAGGAGGTATAAATTGGTACAATGAATGTGGTAAAAGTTCGGCACTGCTAGTAAAGTGAAACATGCCCATACCATGCAATTCAGCAATCCTATCTCTGGATTTGTATTACAGAATAATTCATGTGTACCAGGAGAAATATCACATTCATCTATAGAATCATTGTTCACAACAACAAAAATCTGGAAACAACCAAACATTCATCCACAATATAATAGATAAGAAATCATGCAAAGAAACTCTATGAATGCTCTAAGCCAAAGAAGAGATCATTTACCACAGATAATTTGAAAAGTACTGAAGGATTTTGCACTGAAAACCTCAGGACTGCATTTCCACTTTAAGAAAAGAAATTTGACAACTGAATGGGACAAGTATAGTAGAGAGGCATGCACACTGGAATCATACTGGTGGTTATTGTAGAAAGTTGAGCTACAACCTTCTACATCCCAGATAATGATGTTCTGGGATGGGTCAGTGGCAGTAGGCATGGAAAGAAAAGGATATGTGAAAGTACTTTGGCTACTAAAAGAAATTGATTCTGAACATAATGAATAAAAAAAAAGAGCAAGAAAATGGCAAAATCAAAGTTATATGATTTACCAATTCCTTTGTTCTCCTGAATCCTTTAACACCCGCTGAGATCAAAGAAGTAAAAATCAATGATACCCAGCATGCAACACTCCACACAGTGATCTCAACTGACCTTCCTATCTGATCTTTCATTGTTCCCTATCTCATAACTTATGATGTGTCAGGGTTCCAGGGGGACCTTGACTCAGACTGGGGGCTGACAAGAGAGATGGCATTAAAGGAAGAAAGAGACTTCACACCCACTTAAGGCATAAAGTCTGAGAAGCCTGGAGACGGAGACATTGTCTCATGTACTGAGTGGCAGACTGAGACAATGCCACACTGATCCAATCTCTCAGGGTCTTTTATTGTGCTCAAAAATAGGATTAAAGGTAAATTTTGACTTCTAGAAAGATGGGGTAATATGGAATGTTTGGAACAGTCTACAGCATATATTTAAAAAGGGGGATGAGGAAAGCAGGTTTCAACCCTTCAGGGCAGAATTGCATACAACTGTTTCTCATAGTTACTTTGAACAAATATTTTCATCATTTGTTATTGTTTAAATCTGAGGTGCCAGTGACTTGTCTGCCATGTAGTCAGTAACACAGATATATGGCATAGTAGCTAAGAGCATGCACTGTGAATCCATGTCCTGTGGGTTTAAATACAAATTCTGTCCATATTTGCTGCATGGGAGTTTTTTATTCTCCATGTGCCTCATCTATCCTTATCTGTAAAGAGGGAATATGAATTGTAGTGACCTCATACAATGGTTGTGAGGATTAAATGAGGAAATGCAAGTGAAGCACCCAGAATAGTGCCCAGCCCATAATGTGTGCTAAAGACATGCCACCTTCAATTATTATTCCTGGAGAATAAGCTGTTATTGTTATTGTTTTGTGGGATTTTTTTCTTTTTAGTCAGAGCACACACTTATTCTACATACATGTACTTAGTGCCCACAGTGTAAAGTGAACAAGATAAAATTGATGTCTGTTTACATATTTGAGTTTGTTGCTTTCCTCAGCTCCCTACCACCTTTATGGTTTGAAAAAAAGAGGCTTTATTGCTCCTAAGATCATAATGCTTCCACCCTTCCCTTAGGCTCATCCTCTCAGTAAGGAAAACACTGAGTAAAATCCAATAAACTGAAATTGAAATACCAGGAAGCCAATAGGACCTAGAAAAAAAGCTGACAGACTTGGTAATAAGAAAGACTTTAAGGTTCACTGTTCAGGTCTACCATTTGCCAGATGACTGACTTTCAACTCCTAATTTCCTGAGCCTCGGTCTCCTGTTCTTAGAATTCATATAATAATACCCACCACTTAGGATCATTGTGTAAATCAATTGAAATAAATACTTAAAGTGCCTGGCACATTGTTACATACCCAATAAAGCAAGCTATTATTGTTTTTATGGATGAGTATATATCTGTTTGTTATATACATCAGAGACTTTTACAGTAAAACATTCTAGAATGCCTTCCCCATGATCCCAGTTTGCTAAAATTAGATTTAATTATGTAAATTTTATTTATGAGAAGTACATTGGTAATTTTGAAAACCTAATGAATTATGTGCTGTTTAATAAATAACACTTAATAATTTTTAATAAAGTTCAAATATATAAGCTAATATCTTAACATAAAATCTATATTTTCTCATAAAACAAAATGAAAGAGCTGCTACATATGACATTATAAGAAAGTTAGTAACCTGCTTGTACTTTTATACAAATTCCCTT
This sequence comes from Loris lydekkerianus, assembly GCA_963574355.1. NCBI lineage: Eukaryota > Metazoa > Chordata > Mammalia > Primates > Lorisidae > Loris > Loris lydekkerianus. Next base: position 5,694 of record CAUYPK010106599.1, read on the forward strand.
CCCTGGCTCTGTCCTCAACAATGCCAGCATTTGTGACTAGATGTATTCTTAAGGTCTGAAGAAGCTATCCTTCTCATACCCCAACCCCACATGTAACTGTATAGAACAGTGGGGCAGCTGTGCTTTCCAATGAAGTCTCAAAACTGATAGATGCTCCATCACTGTTCATTGTTCTTCCATTCTAATGGTATTTATCCAAGTGGTGTCCATTGGGAAAGGCATCATTCTCATCACCACACTTGCAACAAATAAAAGAAAGTTCTAAACATGCTTTTAAAAAATGCCTAATGAACATGTAACAGTTTTTATTACCTAGGAATGCACTGTCCAATATGGTAGTCACTAGCCATATGGGCTATTGTGCAGCGGTGTGCTAGTCATGTTTATAAACATGCTCCTCAACCTCACACCTCCCCCAAAAAGACAAGCATTAGATTATTTCCCCAGAATGAATATTCCCACAATAATCAACTTCAACCTACCAATGAACTAGTTCATTAAATTCAAAAAATTTGCCAACTGTCTCTCATAATTCGGTGAGCAATGGCTTCAGCATACTAGTGAGTGGCGATTCCAAATTGAGATGTGTTTTATATGTAAAATATCCACTATATTTTGAAGACAACACAAAAAAATGCAAAATGTTGCAACATCTTATATTGGTTACATGATAAAGGTTAATATGTTAGATATATTGGCCTAATAAAATGTTATTAAAATTAATAACTGCTGCTACTTTTTACCTTTTCAAAATGTATCTGCTAGAGGAGGGATGGACCTAGATGGTGGACTAGAGGCAGCCTACACCTGCCTCTCTCAGGAAGAGGATCAAAAGTTGCAAGGAAATATTTACCTACAGATGAATCATTTTGAAGCAAGTTCTGTGAATCATCAGAGAAGTTACTGGAGACATGCAAAGTGTAAGACAGGGAAGCTGGGTGAACAACTCAGAGGCATCAGAAGGCACCCAGGGAAAGGACCCAGATATGGGGAATGGTTAAGCGGGAGAACCCTGGGCTCCACATTCCCCCTGAGGTCACTAAAACCACAGGCCTCTGGGCTGACCAAGGGCTGCTTGGAGTCTATGCAGCAGCACTGAACCAGAGAGCAGGAAAAGCAGGGTTGTGCTGGCTTCAGATCCTGGGCTGCTGTGACTGATACCCTCAGTCCCAGAATGCCCAGTCTGCCCAAGGGTCAACTCCACCTTCCTAGAACTCCTGCTGGGCAGAGGAAGAATTAGAAGGGAAAGGACTGTTGCACTCCCCAGGGCTATGTGCTGTGTGCATCTCTTGATACTGGGAGATCCAAAAGGGGCAGGAGCTCACAGACCCCAGCAGCCACCACAACCATCTGGATCATGACACCACTGCAGCCACCAGAGTAGCACTGAGTAGCTGCCAGCACAGTACTGGCTGCAGGGAAAGCAGACCTGTCTCTACTTCCCGTGGTGCACCATGTGCCTGCACAGCCCCACTCCCCGTGAGCTGCCATGCCTCTGCAGATGTCATATTTCAGCAGCCCCTTTAAGTCAGATCAGCCACTGTGGCCCTGCCTCCCAGGTGCCACCACTATGCTGTAGCCTCTATCTAAAAGAAAAAAAAGTAATTATATCAAAAACACACTTGAACTTGAATGTTTATTGCAGCAAAATTCACAATTTCAAAGATAAGGAATCAACCAAGTGTCCATCAATTCATGAGTAGATAAAGAAAATGTGATATAATATGTATATAGCATGGAGTACTACTCACCCATAAAAGGAAATGAATAATATTCTTTGCAGCAACTTGGATGGAACTGGAAGTTATTCTAAATGAAGTATCACAGCAGTAGAAAAACAAATACCATGTGTTCTCACTAATAAGTGGAAACTAAACAACAGCTATATATAGTCATAAAGTAGGATCAAGGACATTGGCAACTAAGAAGGGAGGAGGGGGAATAAAGGATAAAAGCTTACCAACCAGGTACAATGTACACTATTCTTAAGACAGGAACACTAAAAGCACTGATTTCAGCATTGTACAATTTACTCAAGTAACAGAATATTTGTATGCCATAATATTTTGAAATTAAGAAAAAAGTCACTATTAGAATGTAATATAAAATGATATATGTGGCTTGCATTATATTTCTTTTTTTTTTTTTATAAAATCATAGCTATGTACATTAGTGCAGTCAATGAATACAATGTGCTGGTTTCATATACAATCTGAAATATTTTCATCAAACTGTTTAAAATAGCCTTCATGGCATTTTCTTAGTTATTGTATGAAGACATTTGTATTCTGCAGTTAGTAAGTTTCACCTGTACCCATTCTAAGATGTACCGTAGGTGTGGCCTCACCAATTACTTTCCCTCCACCCCCACCTCCCCTCTCCCCTCCCCTCCCTTGGCCCTTTCCCCATATTCTTGTGCTATAGTTGGGTTATAGCCTTCATATGAAAGCCATACATTAGCTTCATAGTAGGGATGAGTACATTGAATACTTTTTCTTTCATTCTTCAGATACTTTGCTAAGAAAAATATGTTCCAGCTCCATCCATGTAAACATGAAAGAGGTAAAGTCTCCATCTTTCTTTAAGGCTGCATAATATTCCATAAAATACATGTACCACAATTTGCTAGTCCATTCGTGGGTCTATGGGCACTTGGGCTTCTTCCATGACTTAGCAATTATGAATTGGGCTGCAATAAACATTCTGGTACAGATGTCTTTGTTATATTGTGATTTTTGGTCTTCTGGGTATATACCTAGTAAAGAAATTATAGGATTGAATGGCAGGTCTGTTTCTAAGTATTCTCCAAACATCCTTCCAAAAGGAACGTATTAGTGTGCATTCCCACCAGCAATGTAGAAGTGTTCCCTTTTCTCCACATCCACACTAACATCTGTGGTCTTGAATTTTGTTACATGGGCTAATCTTACTGGAGTTAGGTGATATCTCAAAGTAGTTATGATTTGCATTTCTCTGATGATTAAGGATGATAAGCATTTTTTCATATGTTTGAAGGCTGTTCACCTGTCTTCTTTAGAGAAGTTTCTCTTCAAGTCCTTTGCCCACACTGAGATGGGATCACTTGTTCTTTTCTTGCCAATACATTTGAGTTCTCTGTGGATTCTTGTTATTAAACCTTTGTCCAAGGTATAGCCTGCAAATATTTTCTCCCATTCTGAGGGCTGTCTTCTTGCTTTTTAGTTTGATCATGTCCCAGTAATGTATTTTTGATACTGCTTCAATTGCCTGGGTAGTCCTCCTCATAAAATATTCACACAGGCCGATTCAGAAGGAAACTTTCTGTCCACAACGTTTCAGTCATCTTGTCTATCACCCTTCACATGGCCAGGTCTTGTACAGGCAAGGAGCTAGGCACAGATTTGTAGATGGCCACAGACCGCAAAGTTGGTTGGTACTGTGACAGGGGCAGCCCAGGGACCCTGGGAACCCAGAGGGAGGGAAACCCTTTGCTGAAAGAGGGTAGGTTACACTGGGAAAACCTCACAGAGGAAGTGGCTTTTGAATCAAATGAGTGAGTTTGCATGGTAGACAAAGAAGGGCATTTTTGTCATCTTCCGAGGGAACTGCCCATGCAAAGGCAGGTTGCTCTAGGAGAGTGATCAGCCTCTAGACTGGAAAGCTCTCTTTGTGGAATGAGTTTTAAAGAGGGAGCATCCCAGTCTTCTCTGGGGAAGACTGCGTGGCTAGCAGCTAGAGGCAGGGGCCAGAGTGAGGCTGTCAAAGCAGGCCTCCTAAACCCACTGGCTGGGTGAGGTGACTGCCCAGCTTGGGGATGAGGAGGAGGGAAGCCAATAGCCACACCTGTCCAGGGAGAGCTGCTGATTTGACACCAAGGCCTCATTCTGTTATAGGCAACACAACTGCCTCCGCCTACTTTGACTTCTGTAAGCTTTGGTGATCTCCTTCCCAATTCCCTAGGAGGTGGTCCTGGTCAGCACCTGGGAGCCCCATTGAGACCTGGGGTGGTGCCTTGTGAAGGAATCGAAGGTCTCTGGGGATGAATTGTAGGTTCTTCTCCATCTTCTGCCCCTGCCTTGCCTTGGGATCTGCTGGTGTCACTGCACATTTTCTTTCCTCATCCATTAGGAAGGAGAAACCAACATTCAGTGAGCCAGCATTTGCCAGGTCCAGGGCTGAGTCTTCACTTTCCTCATGTAATCATCACAGTGATCCACTAGGAGCAAGCTAGGATTATTACCATGGGAACAGATGAAGACTTGGACTTGGGGGTGAGGGCACACTCAAGCCTCATAGTGGTTGAGGCCCTATAGGATTGGAGACCATTCTGGCCGGCTACAAAACCCTTTCCTCTGTCCCATACCTCCTCTCCATGTATCCATGCATGCTACCTCAAATTTATGGAAACTTGAAAATCTTCAGGAATAGGATGTCTTGGAAGGAGCAAACAGTATTGGGGGCCTTGCCTGTCTCCCTATAGATCATCCTCCCTTGGTGAAGTTTGCTGGGCTTCCAGGTCCCACCTACACCAGGCATCGTGTCATGGAGAAGACCAGGCTCTGGGTGTCAGAATACCTGAGTCCCATCCTTGTCCTCACTGGCTGTATGACTGGACAGATCAGTGAACTTCTCTGGGCTTGTTTACATAGCTGTAATTTAGATTTGATGCCATCTAACCTGCTGATCTTGCAGGGTGACTAAACAGATTAAAGAATAGTTGGGGAAACATGGGAAGGGTTGAGAAATATCCTTTGGTGGGGGGTGGGTGGCTGTATTCCAAATGTTTGCTGTATCTTCATAACCCCTGCTCTGCGCCAGGCCCAGTGCTCAGCTCCAAGGGCATAAAAATGAATCTAACTTCATCCCCACTCACAGAAGGACGGGCAGGTAAACTCATAACTACAGTCTGCATAACCTGGTCGAAGCTGTCACTATACATGCCTATTTGTAAGTTGAAGCAGAATAGATTTAGAGCTCAGACATCTGGGGTTGAGTCCTGGGTCCTCTGCTACCCCACTGAATAATAGCTGTTTCCTTGTTTGCAAAATAAGGACAGTAATCCCCACAGTGAAGGATGTGGTGAGGCAGAAATGAGATACTGGTAGAGAGGTACATGGTGAGCTGATGTGTTTGTACAGATGTGTGGCATTAGCCAGTCTATTGGGAGAGCCGGCCCTCAAGGCTCGGGGAGTCTGGCCTTGAAATTCTTTCTGCCTTGCGTTTCCAGAGCTGACTAAGTGGTTGGAGGGCAGGACATTTATGAAATTTCCACCTGGGGATTTTGTTGGCGTCAGCCTCAGTGAGCTCATGACTGAGGAAGCAGGGTGGGAAACAGCTCAGCACTGGGGTGCAGCTGGTCAAGGCAAAGGTCTGTCTCAGGTGGGTGCCGGGCCTCGGTACCAGGGGCTTCCTGTTAAAGTTAGGGCAGGTAGGAGCTGGAAAAGTCTATGACATGTTGTGGTACAGCACCACGAGGCAGCAGGCAGCTGAGGCCAGAAGGCTCCGAACTCCAGCAGTGACGAGAGAGTGTTAGCATAGCAGTGTCAGATCTGCTGGGTGCCTGCCACAGCACCAGGATATTGGGTGGGAAGGGACATGAAGAATCACATGGTCATTGATTTCATTTGCTTACTAAATCATCACCGTCATTGTCTACCATACCCGGAGCCCTTAACGTGTTGCAGATAGCCAGCGGAGTGCTTCGCATTCTGTCATTTAATCCTTTTGAAAACGCTGAGTTCTTATTCCTACTGAGGACAATGAGATGCAATGAGGTTGAGACTTGTCCAAGGCTAATTGGTACAGAGCAGGATTCACACCCAGGTCTGAGGCCATTGTTGACCCTGAGGCACTGGACTCTCCCTTTATCTGGTTCTCCTCTATGCATGCGCTGGCCAGGCCTGGCTCTGATCACCGGCAGAGGAAAGGGTGCAGGGTGAGAAGGCAGGGCACTGTCCCAAGCTGTGCACACCAGTCAGGAAACAGGCAGGTAAATCACTGCAGAGAATTACTTGGTATGCATCTGAAGGAGGTGCGCCGATAGCCTGTGGTATGACAGGCCACAGGAACCTGAGTGGACAGACCAGGCTTTGTTCTTCTAGTGGGGCCAGGATGGGCTGGGTGTGTGCACGCGGTGCTGGCGGCAGTGTGAGGCCTCAGGTCCCAGGGCCTAGGACCTGCCATTCCTTGCCCTCACTGCCCCTCCGTGGGCCCCAGTCACCATGTTCTCCAAGGGGCCTGCCAGCTCTTTAGCTTTGGAACCCTCCAAGTTTGGAAAAGCATGAGAAGAAGCTGAGAGGTCATCAAAGTAAAGGCTGTTTCCACTCTAACTACCAAGGAAAGTTCAAATTCAGATGGTGGACTGAGGGCCTCCATGCCCAGGAAAATGCCATTTCTGTAGGTATAAGCAGAAGCTGAGAGGTTTTTGATGAGGGGAGTGATGTGGCCAAAGCTGTTTAGAGAAGTATCTCATAGCAGGGTCCAGGGTGTCGTGTGGGGAGACCTATCTGGAGCCTATTAAGGCCACACCATTTATTCTTTTGTCCTCGATCCCGAAGGTACATAACTCATGGCACCCCAAAACACAGGTGGATGTAGTTTCTAAGCCCTGATCTTCCTGTCCTTGTGTTCTGTAACCTGGTAGATCAGTGGATCTCTTCTGTCTGCAGGTCATGGTTTGGAAAAAAGTGATGAATCTTGGCTCAAAGATCCCTCTTCTCCCTCAGCCTTCTTTAGTGGCCATCGGTCTTCCTTTCCCTTTTACCCAAGAGTAGAGCATAGGTCCCAGAGGCTCAAAGAAATAAAACTGCAAAGGCCACACAGATAGTGGCAGACCTGGGACTGGACTCTCCTGAGTGCAGGGCTGATGTTCTTGTGGTGAGTTGGTCTTTTGTTCCCATTGTTGGTCTGTAAGTCCCAGAGGACAGGGGCCCTGGTATCCATCTTCTCACCCCCAGCATGCCCTCATGTGCCCTAGCCTAGTGCCTTGCATGTACTTAGTAGAGGTTTAGTAAGTGCTTTTGCTAAATTTTAAAATCCTGAAAATCTGGAGTTACGTTATCTAAACTAAACCTCCTTAATTGTGAAGTTGGAGAAAGTGAGGCTCAGAGAGAAGGGACTTGTCCAGAGATGGGAACAGTTCACGGCAGAGCAAGGAGCGACTATGACCTAGAGCTAGACCTAGAGCTCCTGACTGCCCCCAATCCTCAAATTGTCACCGTGTCCTGCCACCTCCCTGCCAGTGCTGCTGTGAGGAGTGTGGTAAAGGAGGTGGTGAGTGGCCCTTGCATTCCCTATCTGGGAGAACCACCTACCCTTTGACTGCGCATCTTGTCAGTGTCCTGGCGCTGTATGGGGCATCTCACACATGCAGCCTTTAATCCTCACAGTGATTCCTTGAAGACGGAGTTGTCTTCTCCATTTTAACTCACCCATATCTTCCCAGAGCTGCAGTTTACCAAGTGAACCTTCTCTGATCCTCAGTTCCTCTACTCTGAAGTGGGTATGAGGCTTCTGGCCTCAGGGACTGAACACGAGAGAAAGTGTGTCCAGCACTAGCACAGCAGCGAGGCCTAGCTCTGTCACTGCCAGCACTTTGCACTGTGAAGGCCACGCCCTACACACAGGTCTGGCATCAAGCAGGGGCCCCAGAAGAGGTGTCCACCTGTAAGACTGAGCAGGGATGCTAGTCCAGTGCCCTGGGGGAGGGCATTATGTGCAGTTATTCAGGTAGGTCCCTACTTACACTTGCCCCCTGGACACCAGTTGCTACCACCACTGTCTCCGCTCCAGATCTGGGGGTTACCCAGGGAAAGCCACCCTGTGTGTGTGCACAGCTCATCACAGTTGGCAGTGCATTTCAGTGAGGGCTAACCAATTAAGTAAGGAGAGCCAGGCAGAAATCGCCACCCTGTGGTGCAAGGGAGAAGGCTGAGGCCTAGAGAGGGACATTGAGAGGTCCCCTCTGGCAGAACAGCATTTGGGCTGGACTTGGACTGCCAGTTACATAAGCAGAGCTTGTGAGAGGCATTGGTATTTCACAGACCCTTTGTATAAATCACCTCTGGGAACGAAAGGGTAATTTCGGTGCCTTTGTGGTGTTTGTTTAAACCCCAGGAAGGGTGGGTAAAAGCAGATCCAGATCGGCTTAGCAGGGGAGGTGGGGCCTTTGGTGGTAATGAACCCTGTGGTGAGGAACTCACCCAGGGGAACAAAGGGGGCTGAAGCAACTTAATAGTTTCCTTTTGGTTCCAGACATTGGAACACTCTGTCCTGCCTCAGCTGGGACCAAGCCCAGGATGCACCTGGGCCGGGTTTAATCCTCAAATTGGCCTCTACAAAAGAAAGGGGTGGAAGAGGAGGGACCCACATGGGGAGAGAAGGGAAAAAGAGCCCCACTCCTCCCTGTCCTGTGGCAGAGCCAGAGTACAGATCAAGTGGCTAGTTCTTTAAAGTTTCATGTAGGGCTGGTAATGCTATCCCACTGCTGCTCCCTACCCATCACCCCACCCCTTTCCAGAAAGTGGCAGCTCCCGAGCCCACCCCCTCCCTTTTCCCAACTCACCCGCCCTGAATGCCAGTGGGAACAGGAGGGGAGGGGCACAGAGCTCGGCTACCAGATGGAGAGCCCTGCTGGACAGAAGCTTACTGCCCTCTCCCATCTCCCAGGCCGTGGGGCTGACATGCAGGGGAAGGGTAACCACACACTCTACATTGTCCATTCTGAAGCCCCCACTGCTCAGCCCTTTCATCTTCATGCTGGTACCACTGAGCATCACTGTCCCAGGAAGTACTACATACAGCAGATGTGGACACAGAGTTGTTTTTTTTTTTTTGGCAGTTTTTGGCTGGGGTTGGGTTTGAACCCACCACCTCCGTCATATGGGGCCGGTGCCCTACTCCTTTGAGCCACAGGTGCTGCCCTGGACACAGGTTTTGAGTCCAACAGAGTTGCGGTTGGCTGTGACCTTTAGATGTGACAACATAGACATGGTACCTGGCATCTTTGGTAGCCATTATAATTGTACAGAGAGGGAAACTGAGATTCAGGAAGAGGAAGTGACTTGTGTCCCTGCATGTGACAGTGAGAAAAGCCCCTCCTGCACCCTGCCCCTCCAGCAGCCACCCTACCAGGCCTGCTGGAGGGGGGAGATGTGAACAGAGGAATTGGAATTGAGTGGACCTGGTTTCTAATCCTGGCCTACTTTTTATTAGTTTGGGATAAGGCCCTTTTCCTCTCTGAGCCTCTGTTTCTTCATCTATATAATGGGGGAACCAGCCCAGCTGGCTGCCCAAGGTTAAAGAACAGGCCAAAGAGGTATAATAAGCTATATCAGCTAAGGGGAGGGGGAAGGGCAAGGGGGAAAGGGACTTAGGTGTCTCCAGAGCCCATCTGAACATCTAGACACAAGGTCCCCATTTGAAAGGGAAGATCCCTCTGGAGGACAGGAAAGGGTGGTGGGAAGGAGGTGGGATAGTCCCTGCAAGTCCCATTGCCAGGAGAGAGCCCTGGACTGGAAGGCTTTATGGCCAGAATGCAGCAGTGGGCCACACTACCTGTCCGTTCCCCACCCAGTGCCACTCCACTTAGCCGTGTTACTGTGAAAAAGTTTCTTAACTTAAGGCTCAGTTCCCTTAGGGCAATGGAGAAAAAAATTCTGCTTTACAGGACAGTTGTGAGGGTTAAATGAAACTGTGCCATGAGGCAGCTGGCACAGCGCCCAACCCAATAGAACTTGCTCAGCAGAGGAGAATGGGGCACCCTAACCCCAACCCCAGCCCCTACCACACGAGCCCCTCCTTGCTGGGGCCTAGGGCTGGGCCAGCTCAAGAAACCATCCAGTCCAGTGGATTTCCAACTGGGTTCCTTAATATCCTATGGCAGGATGGTGAGCAGACATGAAAGGCTCTAGGTCCCCTCACTCCCAGGAGAGCAGGCCTGCCTTCATCTGCTGGTTTTATTTGGGAAAGTGTTCTGCTGCATCCAGTGTAAATTCTACCCATCTAACCCTTTTTACCATACAGATGAGGAAACTGAGGCCTGAGGGCCCCAGGGACTAGGAATTGTGAGGAACAGTATTCCAGGAAGCACTACAGGAGGACGGGGACTGGCAACTTCCCCAGCTGTGTGTAGACAGACACATTGGCTGTCTTGAGGGGTGGGGTTAGAACCACTTGGTGCATTCACACCTCACCTGTGGCCATCTTTCTAGCCCTCACCATGCCGTGGTTCCTGCTGCTATTGCTGTTCGTGAGTGGAGCGCAGACAACCCGGCCATGCTTCCCCGGGTGCCAGTGTGAGGTGGAGACCTTCGGCCTCTTCGACAGCTTCAGCCTGACTCGGGTGGATTGCAGCGGCCTGGGCCCCCACATTGTGCCGGTGCCTATCCCTCTGGACACAGCCCACCTGGACCTGTCCTCCAACCGGCTGGAGACAGTGAATGAGTCAGTGTTGGCAGGGCCAGGCTACACCACCCTGGCGGGCCTAGATCTCAGCCACAACCTGCTCACCAGCATCTCACCCACCACCTTCTCCCGCCTGCGCTACCTGGAGTCACTCGACCTCAGCCACAATGGCCTGGCGGCCCTGCCAGCCAACAGCTTCACCAGTTCACCCCTGAGTGATGTGAACCTTAGCCACAACCGGCTCCGGGAGGTCGCAGTGTCTACCTTCACTACCTACAACCAGGGCCGGACACTGCACGTGGACCTCTCCCACAACCTTATTCACCACCTTGTGCCTCACTTGGCTCAGGCTGCTCTGCCTTCCCCCTCCATTCAGAGCCTGAACCTGGCCTGGAACCGGCTCCGCACTGTGCCCGACCTCCGAGACTTGCCCCTGCGCTACCTGAGCCTAGATGGGAATCCCCTGGCTGCCATCGGCCCAGGTGCCTTCATGGGGCTGGCAGGCCTTACTCACCTGTCGCTGGCTAGCCTGCAAAGGCTCCCCCAGCTCGCGCCCTATAGCTTTCGTGAGCTACCGGGCCTGCAAGTCCTGGACCTATCTGGCAACCCCAAGCTCAAGTGGGCTGGAACTGAGGTGTTCTCAGGCCTGGGCTCCCTGCAGGAGCTGGACCTTTCAGGCACTGGCCTGGTACCCATGCCTGAAATGCTGCTCCTCCATCTCCCAGCATTGCAGAGCGTCACTGTGGGCCAGGATGTGCGGTGCCGGCGCCTGGTAAGGGAGGGCACCTACCCCCGGCAGCCTGGCTCCAGCCCCAAGGTGGCCCTGCACTGTATAGATACCCGGGAATCTGCTGCCAGGAACCCCGACATCTTGTGACGAATGGTGTGGCCCAGGGCCACATGACAGACTGCTGCCTGGGCTTGCTTAGGTCCCAAGTAACTTATATTTTAATGTGCCAGTGCCAGTGGGGAAACTGCAGGTCTGTGTGGCGGCGTCACTGCAGGCAGGAGCTGTGGACCTAGGAGAGGCTTTGGACCTGGGACCAACACCTAGGAGCAAAGTCTTCCCCCTTTGTCTTTGTTGGCCCCCCAACTATGAGCAAAGGAACTCTGATGCCAAACCAGACTCCGGTACCTCCCTGCTGCCCTGCCCCACTTTTCCCTCAAGTGCCTTCCCTCATACCTGGCCCGACCTGACCCACAGCAGGAAGAAGGTAGGTTTGGAGCCACTGTGGGGCAGAATTCAGGCCCACTGGGTGTCCCCTTTGGGACCATAGTCCAGTCACTCAGAGGCATGGGTTTCTTTTATGAAATAGACTGACCTTCTTTGCCCTTTGCCATGAGGCCCACTTCATCCTTTTCTCTCCCCGTGAAACCCTGGGTAGAACCATTATTATAGAAGGAACTGGAAAGAAAACCAAATCTAGTTGGGGAAATTGAGGCCTAGAGAAGGTAAAATGCTAACCTGATTCCTCCAGGGGCAGAGGGAGGATACAGTCTCTTGCCTCCTAGCCCAGGCCCTTTGCACTTTCCTGTCTTCTCTAATAAGTGTCCCCCCTTCCTAGGCTCCCCCTTGCTGTCATTTGTACCCTTTCGTAGTCATGCCCAGAAGTAGCAACAGGACAGGCAAGGGCCTCAGAAGGGGGACGCTGGGCCCAGTGACCAGCCGTGTTGCATGATGGTCAGTTCACCTCTGACAGCCTCTGGAGGCTTAGGGTATGTCAGCCCCTGCATCAAGACTGGAAATATGCCTGTTTTCCCGGGCAGAGTTGATGTAGTGCTAGAGCCCCTGAGGGCCTCCTGGATTTAGTCCCACTGAGCCAGCAGTGCCCAGCAGCCTATCTCACCCTCCCAGATGCAGCAGCAGAGACAGAGTCAAGTCTTTCCTACCCATGTGTATGCTCCACCCCAGGGTGGCTTCTTAGCTTCCCAGCCCTGGGCTCTTTCCTTAGCCTTCCTTTTATAAAAGTTGTTGCATTTTTAATGGACTGTCAATTTCAACCCCCAACCCCAACCCTGCTGGCAGGGGATGGAAATAATGTCATTTGTAAAAGAAGAAAAAGTTTGCATTTGTTCACTTTTGTAATGTTGTGTCCTGGTCATGTGTTGGGGGTGTTGGGCAGAAGTCGGCCCGGGGCTGGTCCCACAGCAGGGCTGGTCCCGCAGAGATGCCCACCGGGCAATGAGAGCTCTGTGTTGCCCTACCAACCCAGCCCAGCAGCTGACTGGTGCTTGATTTAATAAACATTGTATAAAGAATCGTTCTTTCCGTCATTCAACCACTGTCCACCATCAATCCTGGGGACAGGCTGTGGAGCCACAGGACAAATTAGGTTAGGCTCTGCCCTGGGCAGCTTGTTCTCCCTGAAAAGCTCAATAATCTCCCAGGATTTGGGGAGTAAGGTGATAGGAGGGAGGGAGTTACTCAGAGGTGGACCCTAGCTGCCATCCTCATCTACTCTCCAAACCTTCCCAACTCTACCCACCAGTGATCAGCCCATAGCCATGAACTTCCCAGTAAACCTAGTTCCTCCTCAGATGCTTCCCTGAGGTCCACTCTCCACTCGCACCCCTAAGCTCCAACAGTACTTAGTTCATCTTGGCATTTCAGTTGCCATGGTACCCTAATGCCTGTTTGCATGCTTCCAGCGACAGGGAGCTCACTTTTGGCTCAACTGGGTGGCTCTTCTGTAACCAAGTTTTCCCCTCTAACTGGTCAAAGTCTACAGGAATATTCACCATCTTCACCAACAAGGACAAGCTATTTCTGAGATGTACTCCAGGCCAGGTCTTGCATAGGGCAGGAAGATGAGTCCGTCCCAGTCTCTGCCCTAGGGAGACTCATTTTTCCTGGGAGGGGAAAGAACACACAGAAGACACCTGACTAAGAGCAGTACAGGGACCAAGAGCCCTGTGGAGAAGTTAGGAAGGTGTCCTGGACAAGGCTCATCCACCCAGTGGACAAAGACAAAGGGAGCTGGCACTCTGGGGAGGTCATGGGTGAAGAGTCAATGGCACCCAGAGCCCAGAACATTCAGGCCATGTGCATCAGTGGGGGGACTTGCCTATCTTGTAAATCAGGCCTTCACAGGGAGAAGTACCAACCAGAGGTTCTGAACCCAAGGCTGTCACCCACCAGTCAGTGTAGGAAAGAGCTGGGGCATGGGGCTTAGGGTGGGGGGCAGGGAGCCTAGCTGATTTAGGACAGAGAGGTTTCAAGTGTAATGCTTTCACCCAGTGGGTCTGGATCTTATCAAAGCACTGCCTGTGGAAGGAGTCCTTGAGGGCAGGCCGTGAAACACAAGGGTCTTAAACACTTAACAAAGGATGCAGAAGGCTGAGAAGGAAGGCAGAATGCCTGCAGGAGTGAGCTCTGGAGCAGGTCACCTCTGCCCTGAGTGCAGCTTTCTCATCTGTAGAACAGGACAACGGAGAAACTCGGAAGGAGGATGGGTGCAAAGCCATCACACTGTGTGGGCTCATACTTCCTGGTGCGGGGCAGTACCTGCAACCCCTCAGTCCTGCTGCCTTATGGAGATCCAAAGTCCCGCGGAGCAGTGGCCCTTGCCCACTGGGGCATTCGCACTTCCTCTGTCGGGGACGGAGGTTTCCGGCCCGCAGCGCCACCTCGTGGTCACTCGTGGCTTGCGCCTGGAGCAAGGCCCAGGGCCCGCCCTTCTCTACCCACCAGATCACTCTTTTCCCGCCAGACTCTGCCCTCCAGGAATCCTGGCACCTAGAATAAGGGAGTTAGAATCTCACAAAACTACAGATTCGTGCAAAGATTCCGTTTTGGAATTTACAGAAAGGAGTTGAAGTCTTGGGTCCATCACAAACCAATTGTGGGACTTCAGCCAAGTTGCTTTGGCTCTGGAGCCTGGAAAATAGGGATGAAAATCTCTCCCCCAACAGGATAGTATAAAAAAGAAATGAAATAGCTTTATAGAGAACCAAGTACAGTGCCTGGCACAAAATAAAGACCCCATAAATGCCCTTTCCCTCCATTTAATCACAAAATTATGCAGTTGATTATAGAACCCTGTAGTCATAAAGCCATATTTGGTAATTCATCAGAACTGAAGAATTTCCTAAATGTTTAAGATTATAGACTCACAGAACAATAGTCTTCAATATTAGGCTTCAAGCTTGTTCAACGGCAAGCTCTTATGTGCCTAACGTGGAATAGGCATTCAGCCATGCCAGTTGACTTGTAGATAGGAGGAAACAAGTGAGGCCTGGTTTGCCATCATGGTCAGGCAGGGTTACAAACATGTCCTGGCATTTCATTGAGATGCACTGCCATTTACTGAGCGTGTGCTGTTACTCGTGCTTTGTGCACGTGCCATCCTTTCCTCCTCACAACTGCACCAGGTGTTTTTGTCACTACACAGATGAGAAAATCTTCCTATGCCAGATGGCAGTTCCCTTATTCTTGCCTGTCCTACCTCAGGGGCCAGCCCAGCTGTGTAGATCCCACGAATCAGAGAGGGTAGAGGAATTCTGAGAAACCACAGAACACTGGGATTCCATTAATTTTTCTGTTTTAAATTAATTGAGGAGGTATGCCGCTCCAAATACTCAGTATCTCCAATCAGACCATTCATTCTAAATCCTAGAATATAAAAAGCCAAAGGCCAAAGTCAAAGTCCTTTCTCTCTTGTCCCCTTTTCATAGATGCTGAGATTAAGACCCAGAGAGGAGCAGCCCAAGTTCCCAGGACAAGTGGTCAGGACTATGCAGCATAATTTACAGGGCCTGGTGCAAAGTGAAAATGTGGGGCCCTCTTTTCAAAAAATATTAAGAACTTAAAAGTGGTAAGAACAGGGTGGCACCTGTGGCTCAGTGGGTAGGGTGCTGGCCCCATATACCAAGGGTGACAGGTTTGAACCTGGGCCTGGCCAGTTAAAACAGCAGTGGCAACTGCAACAAAAATAGCCGGGCGTTGTGGCGAGCACCTGTAGTCCCAGGTACTCAGGAGGCTGAGGTAGGACAATCACCCTAGCCTAAGAGCTGGAGGTTGCTGTGAGCTGTGATGCCACAGCACTCTACTCAGGGTGATAAGACTCTGTCTCAAAAACAAATAACAAACAAAAAAAGTGGTAAGAACAGAGCACTAAACCAAGCACAGTGTCATTCTAAGGTCATTTGCTGCCCATGAAGCCAGCCCTGCAGTGATTTGGTCATCCCATCTATACAGAAAGAAGAGCTGAACACCTAGATAGTGCCAGTCAAATGCAGGAATTTCCCTCTATGGTTATCACATGACCCCTGGTTTCCCCAAATTGCCACGGCCAAAGGACTTTCAGAGGGAAAGAGCCGATGAGAGGCAGATACAACTCATAGAACATTTCTCCAGACAAGGACTGCCAGGAAAATGGGGCAGAGACCCACCCTCTGCTTACTTCATGTACTTATAGAATTTAAAGTCCACTCATACCTAATGTCCACCAAGGGCAATGTCTATAACAACAGAGGTCACCAGAGGCTAATATGGCCTTGCCCATCAATATTCGGTGTCCCTTGTTGGCTAATGCAAATGTTCATCTATGGCTGATGTTTCTCATAGGAATGATAGCCTCCATTAATGGACAATATTCACAAATGAAAAATGGCCAGTGGTGGGGATGTCCACTGTCTATCAATGCCCAGGGTTCACTGAGAGCTCATTGGAATTGTAAGTGCTCTGCACCATCAATACACCATACCCAATGTTAGTCCATAGCTCAACTTCCATCAGCAGCAAATTTCCATCCAGTTAAGTGACATGCCTTGTGTTTATTCTTCTCTTTTATTTACTTATCTCATATATGTTTAAGTATGAGTGGTTGTGTCTACGGGGATTATCATGTTTATTGAGCTTTGAGGGAAATTCCTTCTGTGTTTCTTTAATTCCCAACGCTATTTATTCTTTTATTTTGCATACCCATTACATAGTTGAAATGTTCTGAATTGAGAGTACAAACATACATTTAAGTTTCTTGATATATACACACACATATATAACATGTATTATATAAGTATTATATACATAATACAAGAAGCCATAGAAAAAGAGAAACTAGTTGATAATATAAATATCAACAACCTAGGAACAAGTTTTTTTGTTTTGTTTTGTTTTTTGAGACAGAGCCTCAAGCTGTCACCCTGGGTAGAGTACTATGGCATCACAGCTCACAGCAACCTCCAACTCCTGGGCTCAAGTGATTCTCCTGCCTCCACCTCCCAAGTAGCTGGGACTACAGGCGCCCGTCACAGCCCCCGGCTATTTTTTGGTTGCAGCTGTCATTGTTTGCCAGGCCTGGGCTGGATTCGAACCCACCAGCTCAGGTGTATGCGGCTGGCGCCTTAGCCACTTGAGCCACAGGCGCCAAGCTGGAACAATTTTTTAATTAGTTGATTCTTAGAAGCAACAACTTTTCCAAAAGTAAATAATGATTGAGACATCAACTCTCTTGCTCAGGCAAAGAAGGTCAAAGAGCCTATGTTTTACTGGGAAAAAAGGCACCATATTTTCTAATCAGATTAAGGCTCCCATTCATGCATTCATGAGCTTCTTTAGACAGAAAAACTGATCCTCAGGGCACAAGCCTCAAGTTCAAAGCCGGACTCTGCCCCCTGGGCAGCTAAATGTTTTGGAGTAAATACTCGACCTCTCTTTCAGCCCCAACTCACTTCTATAAAATGGAGATACTGTGGGTACTTTGCAAGGCTACTGTGGGGAATGAATCAATGGACATAAAGCCCTTAGAACAGTGTCTGGCGTATAATTGCTATGTATGTTAAATATTATTTACCTTTATTTTGAAATAATTTTTTATGTCAAATTTACAAGCCTGCCATGGCTCAAAATATTCTCAGGCAGGGTTTCTTCAGAGGCCATCAGCTCCCAGAGGGTTATATCCAGGAAGTCAGTTATGCTTAGGAATTGGAAAAGAAGTTCTGCCCTCTGCCTCAGTGCATTTTGAAACTACCCAGCCGCACAGCTTCCTTCTGGCCCAATGCTCTTAAAGACACAGTGCTTAAGAAATATTCTCATACCCCTTTCCTGAGGCATGTTTGCCACCATGTCCCCAGGCCTGACAGTCACAAATGGAGTGGCTGACCTGTTGTGATTTGAGAAAGTAAGGTAAAACCTTCAATTCATCTTGCTCTTCCTAACAGCCTCACCCTCTGCCTGAAATTCCACATTGCTCATTGCCTTAGCTATGATGGTGGTCCAACTTCCTTCCTAGATGGGTAAGGACTCAGGATACCAAGAGTATGATTGGGGGATGGAGATGAGATGTCTGGATTAGTGAGGCATTAACTAGCTAATGGAATGCAAACAGTACCTCAGCATGTTCTTAAAATGTGTTATGCCCTAAAAAATATTTTTAAGGTAATAAATATGTCAGTATAGCAGTTGTTAAGATTATGCTAGAGGCAATACTGTGAGGTCCATAAAGAGGAATCGGGCCTTTTGTACATGCCACTTTCTCTACCAACTGATGTGAGATCCTTTTACAGCAGTGGCCCCAATGAAGCAGGCCTTCTAGCATTCACATGCGTGTGTTCACACTGCTCTTGAATCTGGGCTGGGCCTGTGACTTTAATCAGCACAATGCAGAAGTGGTTCTGTGCCAGTTCCAGACCTAAGTCTCAAGAAGGCCTGGCCACTTTTGATTTGCAATTTTGAGAACTCTGAGCTGCCACTACAAAGTCTGGTGAGACCATGTGGAGGAGCCCTAAGACTACATGAAGAGAAGAAAAGCTCAACCATCCGATATCCCCTCAGATCTCAGAGCCTGGCCTACTCACCAGCTTCAGGTTCACGAGTGACCACCACCAAACCAGCAGAACCAACCCGCTGATCCCAGCCTCAATTGCAGAATTGTGAGCAAACAAACTGGTTGTAGTTAGCCATCGTGCTTTGGAGTGTTTTCTCATACAGCAATAAATAACTAATGCAACCAACGTCCCAGCCTCCAGCCTCATCTCTCCTTTCCTCCCCTCTTGCTAAACATAGGACATGCTAGCCATGGGGCATGAGTAGCTGAAGATGCAAAGAATATGTCAAGTGAAAAGCCATCCTCCCTGAGGAGGGCCAGTCCCAGACAGCAGGCAGAGAGGAAGAATAGAAGGGAAACGCCTGAACCTGGTGTTTTTAAAGACAAAGAGAGGCCAGTGTGGTGGCTCACGCCTACAATCCTATCACTCTGGGAGTCTGAGGCAGGTGAATTGCTTAGCTCAGGAGTTTGAGACCAGCCTGAGCAAGAGCAAGACCCATCTCTACTAAAAATAAAAACTAGCCGGCTTTGTGGTGGGCGTCTATAGTCCCACCTACTCAGGAGGCTGAGGCAGTAGGATCTCTTGGGCCCTAGAGTGTGAGGTTGCTATGAGTTATCCTGATGCCAAGGCACTCTATCCAGGCCAACAGAATAAGACTCTGTCTTCATTAATTAATTAATTAAAAGATCGGGAGGGGGCCGCCCAGCCTGGGAGTTTGTCTCATATTTTTGTCTCACAACTAGCAAGCACACGGGGCCCCTCCCTGTTACCTCACACTCTCCTCCAAACCCCTCCCAGGCCAGACAAATAATTTGCAGGTCTCCAGACAGACCCACCTCTACCCTCAGAAGGTCCCCTGGTTCCTTCTCTCCACCCTGGCTGGGAAGTGAACTCTCTGTCCTGTTAAGATGTTGTCCCCTCCCCTCAGAGCTTCCTTCACACCGAAGGACTCATAGGAGGGGAACTGAGGCTGGAGCAAGGGAGGCCAGTCTGGAACAGAGAATCACTCCCAAGGGACCTTGGGAAAGGCGTAGCTTCAGGGCGCTTCCCACAGTGGGCAAAGTCATACTTAGCAAAAGCTTTAAATACTCTCCCCACACACAGACATAAACACTGTAATTCCCTTGACTTGCCCCACCCGCCAGTCAAATTCAACATCTTGCACAGACACGTGAGGCCAGGACCGGGCAGGATGGGGGTGAGGGAGTAATTCTGGGTTCTAAACGGACCTCTCAGGAGTGACTTTACATAGAACTTCCCTTAGCTAACATGTTCCAAAAAAAGGTGACCCTCAAAAGGGGCAGAAACAGGGAGGCGGGGGGTTGGGAGGAAGAATGCTCCCCTATCCTCAGACCCACCAGCCTGGTTAATTCTCACTCATCCTTCCTGCCTCAGCTTCCATACCACCTCTGCCCATCCTACCCCAGGCAAGGTTAGATGCTTCTCCTCTGCCAGCACTGGACCTGGTCTTCCCTCCAGAGTGACCCTCATCACACTTGTTTTGTATTTATTTTTCCAGCTTCCACTCTTCACTGGGATGGCAACTGTACCTGCCTGGCTCCCCAGAGGGTCTGTCAGTACATATTTGTTAAATTAAAAAATGATCCATTTTACTGATGGTTATAAGGAGGTCCAGAGAGGGTCAGTAGCTTTTCCAAAGCTGCACAACAACCTCATGGCAGAAACTAGCTCTTGGGACTTCCAGTTTTTGTTCTAGTTACTCTTCAGTGGGAATCTCCCTCCCTGTTCCCTCTCTTCTAACTCCTTGGGGCAAGTATGAAGATCTACAGGCAGCAGCGACAGGCCTGAAGATGGGATGGGGCAGGAATTCCCGGGGAGGTTCCACCCTGCCTCTTCAGCTCTTTGTCTTAGACCTGCCTCTGCTCTGACTTCTGCCCTACCTCACCCAGCCCACCTCGGCCCCACTGCCTATGACAGGGTAAGCCTGCTTCCTTCCCCAGCAGGCTCAGAGATGAGTCAGCCTAGGAGATCTCGAGGCTCCTTCCTGCTCAGAGGGCCTGTGAAAACTACTAAGAAGACTCAGAGCACAAGCCTTCACCAAGTACTAGAAATGCCCCGAAGTCTCATTTCCCCCCAATGTCCCAGAATTTTACTTTAATGTTACATAATTTTTAAACTTTCACATGTGTGGAGGGAGGAACGGGGGCAGTGGTAGTTTGTAGTTTTAAAAACAAGCAAATCCATGCGATTCTATGACATCATCGGGTTTGTACAACACTTACATAGATCCTGCTGTTCATTACAAGTTTACACAGATCTTACATTTTGTACCCATACCTCATATGCTCTTTGCAAACTTCTTGTGAGAAATGCCAGGCAGGGCTTATCATTAGCCCATTTCACAGATGGGGAAAAGGATGCCCAGAGAGTAGGGAGCAGGACCTGGGACTTGTACTTGGACTTGTACTGTTCTAAACTCTGTCCTCTTTTCACTCTCCACAGAGTAACTTGGGTTGAAATGACAAAAAAGGAAAAAATGAAAAGAGAAGACGGAAGGGACAAAAAAAATAAAAGAGAAGAAGGAAGGGAAAAAAAAAAAAAAAAGGATGAATATAATTACTTGATTGGTAGAACTGCCAGAGAAACTTGCTTAGCCCTGGCAGGGAGTTAAATCATTTGGTAGGAAGCCCTTTCCCTAGGGGATGGGGTGAGACGTGACAAGAATAATAAAACTCTGGGACAAAGGCAATGGGATGGTGAGAGAGTGACTCAAAGGATTAGGGAAGCCTAGGCACCCAGGTCTCAGTGCACAGGATCGGTGCTCACACACACTTTAAAGCCATGTGTTTGGCAGAGACACCCCATTCCTAGTCATGAGGCACCCAGAGATGGACCAAAGCCAGCCCTGACCCTGGTGGCTCCCCGTCTCATGGAGAAGCCAGACAGCTGCAAATGATTGCATAGTCAGGGCCCAAACTTGAATTCCCATCTGACAAGAGAGGCAAACTAGAGGAAATTTTGCAAGAATTGAATTGCAGGCAAAGCGAAGACAGGGAATCCAAGTCTTTGGCTTGTTGTGAAGCTTGATGTCCACCAGAGGGCATTGCCTCTGCCTCTCCTGTTCTTTCTGGAGGGCCCCTTTACACCCTTCCTTCCTGTCCTGTTCCTGGCTTGACTTTCTAGATTCAGACTTGGGGCTGGAGAGGGGTGTTCTCCGCAAGAAGGAAACAAAAGATATACTCATGCAGAAGTCTGAATGAGCTGTGGCTTCCTGCAGTCACCAAGGACCCCATCACCTTCTCACTTTCCCCTCTGATATAAGAACTTTCAACCTCTGTGCTTTACAGGATTTTAAAATTAACATTTATTCAGGTTTTTAAAACTCAGTAAATAGTTTTGAGTGTCTCCTAGGCCCAGACCGGGGGATAGGACTCGGAAAAGAGCCATGACCAAAGACAAGGTCCCTGACTTCATGGAGGTGGCCATCTAGTGGGAATGCTTGGGTGTATAAAAAGGGCAGTGATGATGAGGGCAAAGTGGAGCACAGGGGAGGAGATGGTGGTGCCAACAGAGGTGACTTGGGTGGGCAGAACTCACTTTTAAGCTGAGGCCCAAATGAAGGAAGAAGCCAACCCTGTATGGACCTGCGTAAGCATGTCCAGCAGAGAGAATTTCAAGTGCAAAGACTTTGGGGCATGCTTAGGCCTGGCTTGTTCAAGGCAGGGCAAGATGCTAGCTGGTGGCCATGGTGAGACAGCAAGGAGTTTGAGAGGAGAACTTAGGTCAGGGAGGCTGGCCTGATTGGCCATGGTCAGAGGCGTGGCTTTTACTCCAGCTGCGGTGGGAGGCCAGTTAGAGGCCTTTAAGCAGAAGTATGACAGGCTCTAGTGCATGTGTCACAGACTTCACCATGGCTGTGAATGCCAGAGTGGAAGCAGAGAGACCTGTGAGGAAGTCATTGTCATAGACTAGGAGAGAGATGATGGTGACATGGTGGTAGCAGTGGAGACAGAAAGAAATGTGGGAATTGGATCTATTTTAGAGTAACAAAACAAAATAAAATAAAACTTGCCGATGAAAGGCAAGTTTACTAAGTGTCAGGCACTGAGATGTACAGACCATGCGTATCAATTTATTTCATCCTCACTATATTATAAAGCTGTTTTACAGAGGAGAAAACTGAGGCTCAGAGAGGTTAAATAACTTACCCAAGGTCCCATAGCTGAAAAGTGACAGATTCTAGATTTTAAAAGCTAGTCTGTGTGATTCCAGAACCCATGAAAATACGTCTGAAGAATAGAAAGTAAAACATCAACCTTACAGAGTTCAATTTTAGAGCATTAATTAGCTTCCTTGGCTCTTAAACTCACAGAAGGGTTTGGCAGGGACTGCAGAAGGGTCTCAAGGCCCAGCAGACTGGCCTTCCAAGGACTCTGATTCTGAATCCAACCCAGACCAGCCGACTTGTCTCAGCTGCTTGATTGCTCTACTGGCCAAGGGCAGCTGCCCTAGGACTCAGAAGCTCCTCCGAGAAAGTTCCCAGA
This sequence comes from Loris lydekkerianus, assembly GCA_963574355.1. NCBI lineage: Eukaryota > Metazoa > Chordata > Mammalia > Primates > Lorisidae > Loris > Loris lydekkerianus. The sequence goes on from CAUYPK010106599.1 coordinate 28,349, forward strand.
AGCCTAAGTCTCCATTCAGGCCCCTCACAAAGCCCTGCTCAGCACAGAATAAAACCAGGAATGTCCCATGGCCACTGCTCAGGACAGATGACAGCACAGCATATTCCCCTCCTGAGTCATTGGCAGTGACCCATAACAGGGACCTCAGAGCTTTAACTGAAAATTTTTGTTTATGTGGAGATACCCGGGCCTTAGGGTAGCAAGGAAATCTGGGGACACCTTGGATTCCAATCTCTCCTGTCACTTTGAAGCTGCATCACTCCACAGGGCATTTGACCCTCTGCTCCAGTTTCCTCACCGAAAGTGGGGACATGGATATTGTTCACAACCCATTTACAATAAGCTCATAGCCTGTTGAAAGAGTTACCAAGAGATGGTGTAGAGCCTCCATCTGGGGACTCCCAGGACCCCGCTGAGGGGCTCCTTCCTCCCAAGGCCGAGGTTCTGGGAGCATACCCCAGGACAGGGCCCAGGGTTCATTTTGACAGGTTGGTACTGGTGCCACTGGTACTTAAATCCTTTGACTCTCTACTGCCCCTAATCGTAAGGGTCTAATCCCAGCCCAAGTTGGGATTGGGTCATTATTTCATTGGCATTCGGCGGGGGTTGCTGAGGAAACAAATTAACCTAATGGAAAGTGTAGCCAAAAATGATGGAGGAGAAGAAACTATTGTAAAAGTAACAATAAAACAAGTAACAACTATCTACCATTTGAACAGCACTGTTTCAAAGCAAATGCTTGTCCAAGAGACCTTTGATCTCCACAAACACCTGTGGGGAAGCTGCATAGTTAGCTTGTTAGCTCCCTTGACAAATGAAGGAAAGGAAAGTCAGAGAGGAGACAGAGGGCTCATCCAGGGGCACACAGCCAGTGATAGAGAGAAAAGCAGATCCTCAGTCTCTGACCCCCGGCCTGGTGAGAGTAGGTGGGTGGGAAGACAGCAGGAAGGAGGGCAGGAGGTGGGAGCACAGAGAGACACAGGGCTTGTGGCTGCCCCCATATACTTGCTCTTAGTGAGCAAAAAAATACAAATTTAAATATCATGAAGTGATATTTGAACCATGTGGAGTATTTGGTTTTATTTTTAGGAGGGGGTCCCTAGGTTGGAGAAGGGAATAGAAAAGTAAGCTATTTCATACCCAGCCTGAAACAGGAAAAAACATGGGCCAAAAATACTTACTCAAAACCCTAAAAATTGCCACAGTAATTCCACTTCTACAATACTCTTTTTAGGAAACAATCATGTATAGGTAAGAGATTTATCTATAAGAATATTCATTATTTTAATTTATAAGAGCAAAAATATTGAAAACGATCTAAAGATTCATCAGTATGGTGGCTGATTATCTAAGGATAGTAACTAAGGGTATGGGAAAACTTTAAAACTTTAGCTTCACATACACAAAAATTAAATTTAAAAACCCTTGACCTAAACCTCACAAATGGATCACAGACCTAAATAGAAAGTTATATAACTTTTAGGACAAAAATTAAGGAAATCTTTAGATCAAGGGGTAAGCAATGAGGTTTTAGACTTCATTTCAAAAGTAGAATCCACAAAAGAAAATAATTGATACATTGGACCTCATTAAAATTTAAAAAAAAATTTTTTTTTTTGTCTCAGTTTGTCACCCTTGGTAGAGGGCTGTGGCGTCATAGCTCACAGCAACCTCAAACTCCTGGGCTTAAGTGATCTCTGCCTCAGCCTCCCAAGTAGCTGGGACTACAGGTGCTTGCCACCACACCCGGCTATTTTTAGAGACAAAGTCTCACTCTGGCTCAGGCTGGTCTTGAACCTATGAGCTCAGGAAATCCACCCACCTCAGTCTCCCAAGTGCTGGGATTACAGGCATGAGCCACCGCACCCGGCTAAAATTTAAAATTTTCCTTGTGAAAGACCTTGCGAAGGGGATGAAAAGTTAAGATAACAGGCTGGATAAAACAGTTGCAAGTCACATATTCAACAAAGAACTTATATCTAGAATGGATAAAGAATTCTCAAAACTCAATAGCAAAAAAAAATCCCCAAATATCCTAATCAGGAATTGAACCAAAAAAGAACAGACATTTTAGGGTGGCACCTGTAGCTCAAGTGGCTAAGGCGCCATCCACATACACCAGAGCTGGTGGGTTCGAATCCGGCCCAGGCCTGCCAGACAATGACAACTACAACCAAAAAATAGCCAGGCGTTGTGGCAGGTGCCTGTAGTCCCAGCTACTCAGGAGGCTGAGGCAAGAGAATTGCTTAAGCCCAGGAGTTTGAGGTTGCTGTGAGCTGTGATGCCATGGTACTCTACCCAGGGCAATAGCTTGAGGCTCTCTCTCTCTCTCAAAAAAAAGAACAGACATTTTACTAAAAAAAAGATATACAAAAGGCAAATAATCTCATTAAAAAATGTTCAATATCTTTTGACTATTAGTTGAATGCGAATTAAAACTATAATGATGTATCTGTACATACCCGTGAGAATGGCAAAAATGAAAAAAAAAAAAAAAAAAGGCAGTGCCTGTGGCTCAGTGAGTAGGGCACCAGCTCCATATATCAAAGGTGGCAGGTTCAAACCCAGCCCTGGCCAAACTGCAACAACAATAAAAAAATATCCGGGCGTTGTGGTAGGCACCTGTAGTCCCAGCTACTCGGGAGGCTGAAGCAAGAGAATTGCCTAAGCCCAAGAGCTGGAGGTTTCTGTGAGCTGTGACACCACGGCACTACTGAGGGCAACAGAGTGAGACTCTGTCTCTAAAATAATAATAATAATAATAATAATAATAATAATAATAATGACATCACTACTGGCAAGATGTGGAGAAACTGTATCACTTGTTCATTGCTGATGGGAATTCAAATAGGGATAGACACTCTGAAAAACAGTATGACAGTTTATTATAAAAGTTAAAAATACACTCGCCGGATGACCCAGCAATCACATTCTTAGGCATTTATCTCAGATAAATGAAATCTTAAATTCTCAGAATGTGTACCCCAATTTTCATAATACTAATTAGTAACAGCCGAAACCAAAAATATCTCAAATGTTCTCCAACAGATGAATGGTATACAAACTGTGATCTACCCATACCGTGGAATACGACGCAGCAATAAGGAGGAACAAATTATTGATACTTCAAAAGAACTATGAAATCCATCCAATCCCAAATGTTACAGACTGTATGATTCCATTTATATAATATTCTTGAAATAACAAAATTATAAAGAGAGAGCAGATGATCGGTTGCAGGGTGGAGGTGGCTTAAAGATGGGACGAGGGGTGGGATTGTGGTTACGGAGGAGAGCACAGGGAGCCTTGTGGTGTTAGAACAATTATGTCTCTCATCGTGGTGATCACTACGTGAACCTGTACAAGTGACAACGTTGCATAGAAGCACACACACACACACATTCATGAATGAGTACATGTAAAACTGGCGAATTTCCATTTCTTGGTTTTGATATTGTGATATAGTTATAGGAAGTGTCACCTGTAGTGGAGACTGGATGAAGGTTATTCAGGGCCTTTTTATACCTTTTCTTGCAACCTCCTGTGATCTATAATTATTTCAAAATAAGCATTTTAAACAAAATAAATGAAGCTGCAAATCCCTGGGTGCAGGTGGTGGCCAGGAAAGGATCAGAAGGTGCCTTCTGTAAGGGTGATGATAGTTTGCTGATCTGGGTGTTAGTTACACAGATGAGTTCAATTTATGAAAATTCAGTGAAGATGAGAGAAAAAGTTCACACACACACACATCTTAAGTAGAAATGAAAGCAAGATATAAAATAATACATATCACCGCTTGACACATATGTGGCTTATATATAAATGTGCATGTGCATTAAAAAGTCACTAAAGGGAGATACACAAAAACATTAACAAAGGCTGTCTCTGGATGGTGAAATAATGGGTAGTTTTAAATTTTCTTCTTTGGGCCAGGTGCCGTGGCTCATGCCTATATTTCTAGCACTCTGGGAGGAGTGGGCAGATTACCTGAGCTCAGGAGTTTGAAATGAATCCCAGCCGGAGTGAGATCCTCTTCTCTAAAAATTGCCGGGCGTTGTGGCTGGCTCCTATAGTCCCAGCCACTTGGGGGTTGAAGCAAGAGAATCACTTGATCCCAAGAGTTTGAGGTTGCTGTGAGCTATGACGCCACAGCACTCTACCAAGACTAACAAAGTGAGACTCTTTGTCTCCAAAAAATAAACAAATTTTCTTCTTCGCTCTCATCTGCATTTTCCATATTTGCTATGATAAATATATATTACTTTAGGGGGAGGGGACAACCAAAAAAGTTATCTTACAGGCTAATCTTTGATATTTGTATAGACTTTCCAAACTTACAAGTGCAGACAGCTCCCAATTTACAATGGGTCCACTTAACAATTTTTGACTTAATGATGGGTTTGTTGAGACATAGCCCCATCATAAGTCAAGGATATCTATGTCTTATAACCATGTTCTTAGGAAGATTATCAGGACAGAGTTTATCATTCCAATTTTACAGATCAGTAAAATGTACACCAGAGGTTGGAATCACTTATATGAAGTCTCTTTGAAATTAGATACCTGAGCAAGACCTAGCACTCAGGTCTCCCAGCTCTGTTCCTGATCTTTTGCCATCACTATCTTGCTGTCATGGGCAACACAATGCTGGGCACAAAGAGGCCTTCAAAGATAACTAAAATTATATCAGGTATGGTGGCACATACCTGTGGTCCAGGTACTTAGGAGGCTGATGCAGGAGAATTGCTTGAGTTTGAGTTTGCAGTGAGCTATGATGACGCCACTGCACTCTAGCCCCTGGCAGAAAAAGAAGACCTTGCCTCCAAATAAATAAATTAAATAATAGCTTTCTGAGCTGGACTTCACATGTCATTCAGTCCAACTCCACTGTCCTCCACATTATACCCCTAAAAGGCCACTTTGTTCCTGCTTGCTTACCTCTGGTAATAGGGAGCTCACTCCCCACTAAAGCACCCCCTTCCATTCTAGAGCTGCTTTCACTTTCAGTAAATTACTAAACATTTGTAAGGACCCCATATCTACACCCCCTTCTTCACCTTCCTTCATTCATCTACAGCCTGCTCATTGGACTACACAAACAAGTATGGCTTCCCTTTTCTTATGGCAGTCCTGCAGACCTTGGGAGACAGGGATCCTTTCCCTAACCCTAGTTCCTAGAGGCAGGACATTTTGGGGATCAGAAACAATATCTCCAAATATGGCAATTTGACATGATGGACTGAAGAAGCCTCGAGGTCTCTCTGACCTTCCCTCACCTCCTATCTCTCTATCCTGTCTCTTCCAAAGCACAGGATGAAGTTCTCTGAGTTTCCTTATCTGCTTAAATTCCAGACCTGCCAGAGAAGAAAGCAATTACCTCCAGTTCTTTCCCTGAGTTTTTATTAACGAAATTCATTTTCCAGGAAGAAAGGCTGAAGTCTGTCAATACCCGATCAAATTTTGTCACAATCAATTGTCTGTTCTGTGGGTCCAGCAGATTTTGCTCCAGGCCAAAGGGTCAAAGGGATCGTATGTTCCTCAAGCCCATTGACTCTCCCTAAAATAGACTTTTCCCCAGGGCAATGGGACAAATGGTTTGTGTGTTCTTTGATCCCATTGAATCCCACTAAAGATCATTTGTAACATCATCCACACTTCCCCATCTGCTGTTATTCTGGGGTCATCACTCTACACTTCTCCCTTTGCTAATAAATTTCTGTTCCATTTCTTATATTAATCTGCCTCTTGTGAGTTGATTTCTCAATGAAACTTCGGAGGGTGAAGGGAGAATTTTCCCTTGGCACCTACAGATGCTGAGTTTCTAATTTTCTAGATCCAGACCCTGAGGTCTAGAAAGTTAAGTGACTTACCCGAGGTCACAGAGCAAGCTCAAATTCAATTTCAACAAATTATTTCTGAATGTCTGCCATGGTACAGCACTCTGTTGACTCTGCTGATATGGCTACATCTGCCTGACACTGGGGGACACATGGGATCCCTCTTTCAGGAATAGGACATGGAAAAGGGACATATGAGATATTTCAGAGCCAAACTTCCCCAACACACACACACAGACATAGATTAGCCTACATATGCCCCCTCCGCACAACTCATGCCCCCTGAGCTACTTCCAGGACTCCAAAATTCGAGATCCTATCAGGAATCCCAGCTCCACTCCCTAACCCCAAAGGAAATGAATCAGTGGGAGGATCTAAGAAAGAGAAAGAGAAGGAAGAAGTCAATTCTTGGTGTCCTGAAGAAATTCTGAGGTGGCCTTATGCAAGTTACTTCTCCTCTTGGGAACTCAGCTTCCTTATGTGCCAGCCACATTGGGGCTGCCACAAGGATCCAGTAAGATCAGAAATGGGAAAAGGCTTAGAAAAATCGGTGATGTGGGTCAGATAACAATGGGTGGCACAGGAGCTATTGCTGTATAAACTGATCTGAGATCTTTACTCCTTACCTTCTCATTCATCAATCCATCCATTCACTCATGCCTTCTCTTGATACGGGATTCTACCACTCTGGGCTAGACAGGGATTCCCCCATTCTCTAGGCCCAGGTGAAGTCAGAAATCAGACCTCCCATCCCCCCAGCACAAGCAGGCTGCCTTTTCCAGGCCCCACCTTTCTGTCTAATAAAATCCTGTCCTACCACTGATCTGTAGTTCGCGGGTTCATTCTTCAAATCCCTGAGACCAAGGACCTACTGAGAAAGAAATTCTGGCAACATATTTTGGGGGCTCTCCTGGGATTGAAGATCTGTCGTAAGCAATGGGATCACTTAACTGTATCCTGCTTTTCTCTATTATTGTAATAATGGAGACTAATAACTCAGATGCCCATTTGCCCCTAAAAGTGCATAGTGTGACTATTGACCTCCAGGTTATGGGAAAGAGGCTGGTGGGGAATGAACTTTCTAATTCCCCTTGACTCCAAAAGAAAGGAGCCAAAGGAAATGTTAGAAGGCTTGAGAGCCAACCAAACAGAAGAAGTGCACAGAGGTCCCAGGGTACCTAGCAATGGTTCTGACTCCATGGCACTGGAGGGCCTTTTGAAAAACATGCTCTCACAGCTCTTTCATTATCTGCTCATGGCTTCCTGGGTTCTAGACCTCTTCTACTTATCTCTACAGACATCTGATGCTTTCTGTCTCTCTGTAGTTTGCACACTTTGTTTGAATGTTGGTAAAGGACTGGTACTGGCTCTTTCTGTATTTTTCAGTCAAAAACTTCCTTTTCATTGCCTTTTCCTCCAAGATTAAATTCAATTGGCTTTTCTGTGCATTTGAGAAAAAGTTGAACTAGGCTAACGTTTAAGAGGTCAAGAAACCGACTCCAAACAAAGGGCAAAATGGTAAAGGGAGGCCCGGGGCAATTCCCTGAGGCAAGTGTGGCCCTAAGCCCTGGGCTACATGTCAGTCTCTTTAAAAGAAAAGAGGAAAGAAAGAAAATCTTTAAAAATGAAGAAAGGCAAAGAGAATGATCCTGGATATTTGGTTTTTTTCTGGTCTATTGGTGTAAATGGAAAGGTTCAAAGTAATTCTAGGTTTCTCCAAGACTTCACCTAGTGGAGCTAATTCTAATGCAAAAAATGTATAGCATTGATTAAATAGGTTGATTAAACTCAACCCTGAGTTTAATCATTGTTGCCTTGCCAACTTTGGGGGAAGAAAGGAGGTTGGAAAACATAGCATTTAAGACCCACTTATGATAGAAAGCCTGTTTTTCTTTGTTACTGGGGATTTCGAAAAAGTTTGTAAAAGTTTGAGGTGTTAAATGTGCAAGCACTGCACAGCCATTTTCTCCAAGGCGAGGCTCACCCCCACTTTGATTGACACTCTAGAGCAGGCACAGAAAGAGGCAGAACTTGCATCAGGTGGGACCACGCTCCCAGATACCTGACTTCTCAGGCTGTGCAGCCGGCAAATAACAAGCACAGGAGAGGTTCGAAGTGCCACACTGGTAAAAATGGCTAAGTCCAGACAAGCACAGGGGCTAAGTAGGCCACTCTTCCCAGGAATTCTGCCCCAGGCGTTGGAGGGACACTTACCCTATATACTTGAGTATAAGCTGAGTTTTTTCGGCACAAAATTTGTGCCGAGTTCGGGTTTTTCGGCACAAATTTTGTGCCGAAAAAACTCGGCTTATACTCGAGTATATAGGTACTTTTGTTTGGCTGGAAGGCTTCCTGGGTCAGTTAGAGGACACTTTGACAACCTGGGAATACAAAGTGGGGTTTAAGACACTGGACTTTGCTCTTTCCCATAGGTGGGTAACATTCCCTATCTAAGAGAACACCCAGTAACGTGTTCTCTTGCCAAGAGAACATTCATCAGGCAGGACCAGGCTCCAGGATACCTGATTTCTTGGCCTTTGCTGCCGGAACACCCTGCTGGGCTGTATTCTGAAGCACTGGGCCGTGTTTGACCCCCACCTGTGTATAGAGCAGATACAGAAAGGGGCAGAGCTTGCATCAGGTGGGACCAGGCTCCCTGATACCTGATTTCTCGGGCTGTGCTGCCTGCAAATAATAAGCACAGGAGAGCCAGTGGGGACAAAGCGCTATACTGGTAATTGTGGCTAAATCCAGATAAGTACAGGGGCTGAGGAGCCCACTCTCAAGAGATTCTTCCCCAAGCATTGGAGGGACACTTCCTTTTGTTGGCTGGAAGGGTTCCTAGGTTGGTCAGAGGATGTTTTGACAACCCAGGAACACAGGGAGGGATTGATTATAAAACTGGAAGTTTGTCCTTTTCCACAGATGGATAATGTTTCTAAGAGAACACTTAAGGTACATGTTCTCTTGCCAAGAGAACTTTCATCAGGTGGGACCAGGCTCCTGGATACCTGATTTTATGGTCTGTGCTGCCAGAACACCCTATGTTAGGACATGTTCAATCCCTAGGCTGAAAAAAGAATGTATGCTTTTCTTCTGCACCCAAGCCTGGCCCTTGTATGGACTCTCCAATGGTGAGCAATAACCACCAGAGGGGACTCTAAATTATGGTAAACAAGAGAGGAAACGGTCTGAATTACTTATGTGCAAGCTTTCTTTCTTCTCAGAGACAACCCCCAACTGTGTAAAAATTGTGAGATAGATTCAGCTCTCCTGGCTGTAGTAACGTCCCCAAATGGCCAGGGATTTCGTCACCACCTAGTTCAAACCCACCATTTACTTCTCCCATACTTTCCTCCATGCATTTAGAAAACCCCAAGAAGTCTGTTCCAAGAATTTATTCTGCTCCTATTGGGACCCACAGAAAGCAACTGTATCCTTTGTTTCCCTTGGTTGAGACTGCGGGTGGTGAGAAGGGAATTGCGTGAGTATTAACTCCATTTTCTCTGGTAGATTTAAAACAAATTAAGGTTGATTTAGGAAAATGTTCTGATGACCCACATGGGTATACAGATGTTCTCCAAGGGTTAGGACAAAGCTTTGACCTCTCTTGGAGAGATGTAATGCTATTACTAGATCAAACCTTAACTTTTAATGAGAAAAATGAAGTCTTAGATGAAGCTAGAAAGCAGTTCCCTTTGAGGATCCCA